>JARWKJ010000001.1:40691181-40833681 GCA_029959095.1 Rhinichthys osculus | reverse complement strand
TCTCGATCCTCAGACCCCTCAGGAACAGAAGCTGCTGTCGGTCATACGTCTCGATCCTCAGATCCCTCAGGAACAGAAGCTGCTGTCGATCATACGTCTCGATCCTCAGATCCCTCAGGAACAGAAGCTGCTGTCGATCATACGTCTCGATCCTCAGATCCCTCAGGAACAGAAGCTGCTGTCGATCATACGTCTCGATCCTCAGATCCCTCAGGAACAGAAGCTGCTGTCGATCATACGTCTCGATCCTCAGATCCCTCAGGAACAGAAGCTGCTGTCGGTCATACGTCTCAATCCTCAGATCCCTCAGGAACAGAAGCTGCTGTCGATTATACGTCTCGATCCTCAGATCCCTCAGGAACAGAAGCTGCTGTCGATCACACATCTCGATCCTCAGATCCCTCAGGAACAGAAGCTGCTGTCGATCACACATCTCGATCCTCAGATCCCTCAGGAACAGAAGCTGCTGTCGATCACACATCTCGATCCTCAGATCCCTCAGGAACAGAAGCTGCTGTCGATCACACATCTCGATCCTCAGATCCCTCAGGAACAGAAGCTGCTGTCGGTCATACGTCTCGATCCTCAGATCCCTCAGGAACAGAGGCTGCTGTCGGTCATACGTCTCGATCCTCAGATCCCTCAGGAACAGAAGCTGCTGTCGGTCATACGTCTCGATCCTCAGATCCCTCAGGAACAGAAGCTGCTGTCGGTCATTCGTCTCGATCCTCAGATCCCTCAGGAACAGAAGCTGCTGTCGGTCATACGTCTCGATCCTTAGACCCCTCAGGAACAGAAGCTGCTGTCGGTCATAGGTCTCGATCCTCAGATCCCTCAGGAACAGAAGCTGCTGTCGGTCATACGTCTCGATCCTCAGATCCCTCAGGAACAGAAGCTGCTGTCGATCACACATCTCGATCCTCAGATCCCTCAGGAACAGAAGCTGCTGTCGATCACACATCTCGATCCTCAGATCCCTCAGGAACAGAAGCTGCTGTCGGTCATACGTCTCGATCCTCAGATCCCTCAGGAACAGAAGCTGCTGTCGGTTATACGTCTCGCTCCAGCGGCTCAACAGCAGACGGCTGCTCGACTCAGAGCTGAAGACGCTGCCATGAAGGGGTGATCGTTTTGAGACTGAAATCATTTAAAGTTTCATTTTCAGTTATTTGGAGAAACCACTTGAAACATTTGTGTTGAGCTAATTCAATTACTTTTGTTTGATTTGTTCATTGCAAACAGCTGAGAGTCTGTAAATGTTGCCCTAACCCCAGAGATTTGCAATGGGGGTTGAATAATTCCGATTGCAACTGTATATAGGCCTCCTCTCATGCTGATAGGATAGATGTGATAATTGCTGACGACGAACTGATTGGATAATGGATAGATCATTTGAATGTGCTCCTCCTAAACTTTGTTAAAAAAAACATAATTTGCTTGACCTTCTGACGAACTTAGAATGGGTAAAAGTACATTTTAAACACTGTTCCTGAACATTATAATCCCGATGTTTATCTGTGTGCTGCACATTTTATAAAGAACAGCTTCCAGAACCGCAATGAACTCTCGGTAATGGAGGGGCCGGACATTTTCCGAACATGGCAAGCGCTGCCAATCACAGCACATCTTGTATTTCGGAAGGAGGGACTTCATCGAAACTGGAACAAAATAACGTTTTCGGGAGACAGACAGGGTTAGAGGAGCTGTTATAATGTAAAATATGTGAAAAATAATGTTTTTTAGAACAATCAAGCACGAAAGCATATTCTAGTACATACAAAAACTAAATCAAGACTTCGTAAAAGGGCGTAATAGGACCCCATTAAAAAGCTTTGACCTGTCCTTTCAGCTGAGCGTAGAGGAGCGCCCTCTGACCCTGGAACAGGGCACTGATGGGGGGAGACAGCATGTCCACCGTAACGCCCTCGGGAACGCTCCAGTCCACAGAGATATTATCCACGGCCGGCTGGAGAGCAAACCGGAGCGACTGCATCACCTGAAGGAGAAGAACAAGAGAGGATGGGGAGTAAAAACCCTGAACGTCTCGTACTGATCCTGTCCGGAGCAGATCTTACTTTGGGCTGCATGCGGTCAGTGCCTGTGATGAACTGAGCGTGACCAGAACCTTCTCTGGCCATTCCTGTGATGAGAGCCGTACTCGCACCCTCACCAATCCCGAAGGAGAAACACCTGAGGACACAGGACCGTCTGACATGAAGTGAATCTGAAGTGAAGCGGGTGATATCAGTAAAGGAGGAGTGAGACGTGAGCGCCCACCTGTGAGAGTAAACGTGACTTTTCACCAGGTCCAGCACCTCTTTAGTGTTCCACACCTCTCCATCAGTGAAGATGAACAGCTGAGAGAGAATCAGGCTCAGAAACACACCTCAGCAGTGTTCAGGAAGCGTGTTGAATGATGAGTGAGTGTGTGTGTGTACCTGTCGGGGGTGATCCGGGAAACAGCTCTGACTGTAGATGTGTTTCAGAGCCTGAAGGATCTCTGTGCCGCCCATGTCTGCCTGCATGTTCTTTACTCTCTTCAGAGCCTCTTCCATCGTGTCCTCGCTGTACACAACACTCTGACTGCAACGACACACACCACAGTCTCTCACTAAACCACCGCTGACCAGCATGAGATCATTCCTGAAGAACAGCTAACGTTACTGACGGGAAGAAGGACTCGAAGTGAGAGCCGAATCCATAGATGTTGAAGTAGCATCCCATGGGAAGACTCTTCAGCAGCAGCAGCAGCGTGTCCTACAGAGACACAGTGTGTGTGTGTGAGTACAGTAGAGACACAGTGGCCCTCATTTATCATTCTTGCGTAGAAACGGGCGTATATGTTGGCGTAAGATTATGCTTACACTCCTCTCACCGCCTGATTTATGAAGCTGTGCGTACCTTTGAAATCCAGGTGTACGCAATGCCTGGCCTTGATAAATCCCGCGGCTAAAAACGATCGTCATTAGAATAACACGCCCCTATATATTCAAGTCTCCACTTCCCCCACGCCCTCATTTTACGCCATGGACACACGGAAGACGGCAAAGAAGAGAAACTTCTCTGACGTGGAGCCGAAATGACCTATCACAATGCAATATTTTACAGCACGTCTTTTGAATTAGCATCTTACAGTCTATGATTAGCATTCAATTTCGAATCACGTCACATGTATTGGGGTGTACAATAGTGATGATGATGATGTGATGTGGAGTACCATTCATTCACATTAATAATTGCATGACTATTTGTAATATTCTTCTTATTATTAGTATGATTTGTATTATTAATGATGCTTTAAGTTATTTAGAGGAAGAATGTCATTATTATTATTTGTATTATTATTATTATTTAAAAGAAGAAGAATGTATTTTTTATTATTTTGTCAGTCTGAATTATTTTTTGGTCATTGAAAGCCTTTCGTTACCGAACTCAGTCCGTGCGCACCCGCCGGGGATAACCATGAAACGTCAGGGTAAAGCGCACAGGCTCGCAACTGAAGGAATACATATGGCTACAAATCAAATGCTTTGGTAAAGTCACACAAATTAAACATTGAAGTCCATGTTGCACAAAAATAAACACTGAAGTTTATAATAACTTTGTTGTTGTTGTTGTTTTTTTACAGTGGGTCATAATATATCATATCTTTTAGTTTGTCAGTGCGTTTTGTGGTGTTAGGTTTTTCTGCGCATTTCTCCACTAACTCAAACGTGCGTACACCACCTCTGAGCTGGCGTAGGATTTGAGCGTGCCGTACGTCAACGTCCATATTGATAAATCTCAAAGTCACCGTGGTTTTGGGTGTACGCCAGGTGTACGCTGGAAATTTGGTGTATGCACTTTTGATAAATGAGGGCCAGTGTGTGTGTGTGTGTGTGTGTGTGTGTGTGTGTGTGTGTGCATGCGAGCGCGTGTACTGTAGAGATGCATGTTCAGTGAGTACAGTAGAGAGAAGCATGTACAGTGAGTACAGTAGAGAGAAGCATGTACAGTGAGTACAGTGGAGAGAAGCATGTACAGTGAGTACAGTAGAGAGAAGCATGTACAGTGAGTACAGTAGAGAGAAGCATGTACAGTGAGTACAGTGGAGAGAAGCATGTGCAGTGAGTACAGTAGAGAGAAGCATGTACAGTGAGTACAGTAGAGAAGCATGTACAGTGAGTACAGTGGAGAGAAGCATGTACAGTGAGTACAGTAGAGAGAAGCATGTGCAGTGAGTACAGTAGAGAGAAGCATGTACAGTGAGTACAGTAGAGAAGCATGTACAGTGAGTACAGTAGAGAGAAGCATGTACAGTGAGTACAGTGGAGAGAAGCATGTGCAGTGAGTACAGTAGAGAGAAGCATGTACAGTGAGTACAGTAGAGAGAAGCATGTGCAGCGAGTACAGTAGAGAGAAGCATGTACAGTGAGTACAGTAGAGAAGCATGTACAGTGAGTACAGTAGAGAGAAGCATGTACAGTGAGTACAGTGGAGAGAAGCATGTGCAGTGAGTACAGTGGAGAGAAGCATGTACAGTGAGTACAGTAGAGAAGCATGTACCGTGAGTACTAGGGGTGTCACGATTCTCCAAATCCTCGATTCGATTAAGTTTTCGATTCTAAGGTCACGATTCGATTCGATTCTCGATTTAAAAAAAAAAAATTTAAAGCGCAGATTGCTATGCAATTTTTAGACTACACGTTTATGCGTTATGCAATATAAATTTGTTCACAATGCACACTACACCATTGCCAAATTTAAAATATAACAAAAACAAGTAACATCATAAATGTAACAATAACTTTATTAAGGCTTCTATTGGGGTTTTAGAATGAAGCTTTGAATGTCTTTCTCCGTATTTATATGGTACACGCACATAGCAGAGCTTGCAAACTGTGGCTTTTTTGTCGACAACGCGAACGTTGTCAACATACCGCACTGCAAATCCAAAATACCTCCACACCGGCGACTTCAGAGAAGCAGGAGGGTGTTCAAGTTCCGTTGATGGGTCTTCGATATCTGCAGTTGCCATGATGTGTCAGTTAGAGGACTCGCAGCCTTTCAACAGGTGTTTTGTTTTCCGCACCGTGATGAGTCGTTCATCATGAATGAGTCATTCATCATAAACGATCTGTTCATTGCCTCTGTCACGCGACAAATGAACAAAAGACTCGGAAGGTAAAGTAATTATTTGTTCCCTGTAGTGTAAATTATTTTTCACTGCATTCATTATGTACATCTTCTTAATGTTCGGGGAATTTGCATGTTAATAGTATAACATTTAAAGCCCCTGAAATGACTAGAAAAAAAGTTTAGTTAATTTTGATGAACGAGATTGAACAATAGAGTCTGTAAAACGATCCGAACTTTCCATCACGGACGCGACATGGGGCGTGGCAGTATCGACGATACCATTTTTTATTTCGATTTCGATACCATTGAATTAATTTCGATCGATTTCGATTTAATATCGAAATCGTGACACCCTTAGTGAGTACAGTAGAGAGAAGCATGTACAGTGAGTACAGTAGAGAGAAGCATGTGCAGTGAGTACAGTAGAGAGAAGCATGTACAGTGACTACAGTAGAGAAGCATGTACAGTGAGTACAGTAGAGAGAAGCATGTACAGTGAGTACAGTGGAGAGAAGCATGTGCAGTGAGTACAGTAGAGAGAAGCATGTACAGTGAGTACAGTAGAGAAGCATGTACCGTGAGTACAGTAGAGAGAAGCATGTACAGTGAGTACAGTGGAGAGAAGCATGTGCAGTGAGTACAGTGGAGAGAAGCATGTACAGTGAGTACAGTAGAGAAGCATGTACAGTGAGTACAGTAGAGAAGCATGTACCGTGAGTACAGTAGAGAGAAGCATGTACAGTGAGTACAGTGGAGAGAAGCATGTGCAGTGAGTACAGTAGAGAGAAGCATGTGCAGTGAGTACAGTGGAGAGAAGCATGTACAGTGAGTACAGTAGAGAAGCATGTACCGTGAGTACAGTAGAGAGAAGCATGTACAGTGAGTACAGTAGAGAGAAGCATGTGCAGTGAGTACAGTGGAGAGAAGCATGTACAGTGAGTACAGTAGAGAGAAGCATGTGCAGTGAGTACAGTGGAGAGAAGCATGTACCGTGAGTACAGTAGAGAGAAGCATGTACACTGGGTACAGTAGAGAGAAACATGTACAGTGAGTACAGTAGAGAGAAACATGTACAGTGAGTACAGTAGAGAGAAGCATGTACAGTGAGTACAGTAGAGAAGCATGTACAGTGAGTACAGTAGAGAAGCATGTACAGTGAGTACAGTGGAGAGAAGCATGTGCAGTGAGTACAGTGGAGAGAAGCATGTACAGTGAGTACAGTAGAGAAGCATGTACAGTGAGTACAGTAGAGAAGCATGTACCGTGAGTACAGTAGAGAGAAGCATGTACAGTGAGTACAGTGGAGAGAAGCATGTGCAGTGAGTACAGTAGAGAGAAGCATGTGCAGTGAGTACAGTGGAGAGAAGCATGTACAGTGAGTACAGTAGAGAAGCATGTACCGTGAGTACAGTAGAGAGAAGCATGTACAGTGAGTACAGTAGAGAGAAGCATGTGCAGTGAGTACAGTGGAGAGAAGCATGTACAGTGAGTACAGTGGAGAGAAGCATGTACCGTGAGTACAGTAGAGAGAAGCATGTACACTGGGTACAGTAGAGAGAAACATGTACAGTGAGTACAGTAGAGAGAAACATGTACACTGGGTACAGTAGAGAGAAACATGTACAGTGAGTACAGTAGAGAAGCATGTACACTGAGTACAGTAGAGACGCATGTGCAGTGAGTACAGTAGAGATAAACATGTACAGTGAGTACAGTAGAGAGAAACATGTACAGTGAGTACAGTAGAGAGAAACATGTGCAGTGAGTACAGTAGAGAAGCATGTACACTGAGTACAGTAGAGACGCATGTACAGTGAGTACAGTAGAGAGAAACATGTACAGTGAGTACAGTAGAGAGAAGCATGTACAGTGAGTACAGTAGAGAGAAACATGTACAGTGAGTACAGTAGAGAGAAACATGTACAGTGAGTACAGTAGAGAAACATGTACAGTGAGTACAGTAGAGAGAAACATGTACAGTGAGTACAGTAGAGAGAAACATGTACAGTGAGTACAGTAGAGAGAAACATGTACAGTGAGTACAGTAGAGAGAAGCATGTACACTGGGTACAGTAGAGAGAAGCATGTACAGTGAGTACAGTAGAGAGAACCATGTACAGTGAGTACAGTAGAGAGAAGCATGTGCAGTGAGTACAGTAGAGAAGCATGTACACTGGGTACAGTAGAGAGAAGCATGTACAGTGAGTACAGTAGAGAGAACCATGTACAGTGAGTACAGTAGAGAGAAACATGTACAGTGAGTACAGTAGAGAAACATGTACAGTGAGTACAGTAGAGAAGCATGTACACTGGGTACAGTAGAGAGAAGCATGTACAGTGAGTACAGTAGAGAGAAACATGTACAGTGAGTACAGTAGAGAGAAACATGTACAGTGAGTACAGTAGAGAAACATGTACAGTGAGTACAGTAGAGAGAAACATGTACAGTGAGTACAGTAGAGAGAAACATGTACAGTGAGTACAGTAGAGAGAAACATGTACAGTGAGTACAGTAGAGAGAAGCATGTACACTGGGTACAGTAGAGAGAAGCATGTACAGTGAGTACAGTAGAGAGAACCATGTACAGTGAGTACAGTAGAGAGAAGCATGTGCAGTGAGTACAGTAGAGAAGCATGTACACTGGGTACAGTAGAGAGAAGCATGTACAGTGAGTACAGTAGAGAGAACCATGTACAGTGAGTACAGTAGAGAGAAGCATGTGCAGTGAGTACAGTAGAGAAGCATGTACACTGGGTACAGTAGAGAGAAGCATGTACAGTGAGTACAGTAGAGAGAACCATGTACACTGGGTACAGTAGAGAGAAGCATGTACAGTGAGTACAGTAGAGAGAAACATGTACAGTGAGTACAGTAGAGAGAAGCATGTACACTGAGTACAGTAGAGAAACATGTACAGTGAGTACAGTAGAGAGAAACATGTACAGTGAGTACAGTAGAGAGAAACATGTACAGTGAGTACAGTAGAGAGAAACATGTACAGTGAGTACAGTAGAGAGAAGCATGTGCAGTGAGTACAGTAGAGAAGCATGTACACTGGGTACAGTAGAGAGAAGCATGTACAGTGAGTACAGTAGAGAGAAACATGTACAGTGAGTACAGTAGAGAGAAGCATGTACAGTGAGTACAGTAGAGAGAAACATGTACAGTGAGTACAGTAGAGAGAAACATGTACAGTGAGTACAGTAGAGAGAAACATGTACAGTGAGTACAGTAGAGAGAAGCATGTACAGTGAGTACAGTAGAGAGAAGCATGTGCAGTGAGTACAGTAGAGAGAAGCATGTGCAGTGAGTACAGTAGAGAGAAGCATGTGCAGTGAGTACAGTGGAGAGAAGCATGTGCAGTGAGTACAGTAGAGAGAAGCATGTGCAGTGAGTACAGTAGAGAGAAGCATGTACAGTGAGTATAGTGACTCAAATCTTAATATATATTTGTAATTTCTGAAATCCGAAATCTTACTCTTGCACTTTCGATGCGCATCTGTGCGTCTTTCCCATTATGCATGCTGCAGTCCATACTGCCGGATCGGTCAACCACAAACACAAACTCGCCTTGAGATGCCAGCGATGACATCACGTCTGAAGGGAACTCTGGGTACAAACTGATCATGAGCACTGGGTCGCCCATCAGAGAGCCTGAAACCGAGACAGTGTAAACAGGGTAAGGGGTGTAAATGGCCTGAATTCTGTCCTGTATGATTCGTGTTGCACTGTATGACAGTCTCTATCCTGCAGAGCGAATCAAACTCCCTGAACTAATCAAGTCCTGTGTCCCAACTCACATACGACCCAGCCTAAACATCAGAGATCAGGGTGAGAACATGATAATTATGATCAGAACTACAAACACCATCAAAAATATGTATTTACCCACCTTATAGTTATCAATTTTAGATACAGGGAAGTTTTGCCATTGACTAGGGCAAAATCCGCCATTTTTAATCACTTGTGAGACATGAACACCAATGGCCAAAAAATTGCCATCAAGAACTTCTGACAATGTCGGATATTATTACAAGATAAACTTCTTGCCTACAATGACTTAATTTTCATTTTAGGGTGAAGTAACCCCTTAACTGACACATTCGTATATTTACAGCATACTAAATTACTGTAAAAACTAAAGCCTGTACCTGGCTGAGCCGTGGCTGCTCCGGCCTCCACGACAGCACTGGGCTGATGGGTATTCTCATAGTACAGAAGCAGCTCAACATCCTTATCGAACCGGTGACCAGCACTCAGACTCACCTACACACACACATTACAGATGCTAAGTGCATAAAACCTGTACACAAACACAAACACACACACACTCAGACACACACACACACACAAACACACACACACACACACACACACACACACACACACACTCAGACACACACACACACACAAACACACTCTCAGACACACTCAGACTCACCTACACACACATTACAGACGCTAAGTGCATAAAACCTGTACACAAACACAAACACACACACACACTCAGACACACACACACACACTCTCAGACACACTCAGACACACACACACAGACAGTACCGTGGCGTGTGTGTGGTGTGCGTCGAGGAACACCAGAGGATCCAGAGGGCAGCTAGACTCAAGCCTGGAGATGCGATCTGAAGATCTCACATCAACACTCAGAGACAGTGTGTACGGAATAACAGATGCTGAGGAAACTTCTGGAACACCAGCAGCTGAAGCTGAGAGAATCACATGGACAAACAGAGATATAACCTAGTATCAATATAGAGCCGAACTGCCAACCAGAACTGACCTGTGCATCTGGTTGACACAGCCGATTCGACTGCTGAACAGTAAAGCACTGCAATGTTTTCATTGATAAAAATCATAAACATTTCAGTATCAAATCATCATATTAGAGTGATTTCTGAAGGATCATGTGACACTGAAGACTGGACTAATGATGCTGAAAATTCAGCTTTGATCACAGGAATAAATTACACTTTACTATATATTCACATAGAAAACAGCTGATTTACATTTATCTGTTTTTACTGTATTTTTAATCAAATAATAGCAGCCTTTGTGATGCAGAAGAGACTCTTTCAGAAACATTTGACCGGTAGTGTATGTGACTGGGGAAGTAAAAGGTTTGACTACATCATTCACTATGAATTCTGGGAAGAATAGTTTTATAAAAAAGATGTTATGTCTTTACAAACATAACTGATTTTTTAAAACCATGTAGAAATACACAGTGGTAAAACACTTGTGAAGATGTGGACAGTCAGTGTTGCAGCCTGTGTGTAAATATGATCATGAGGTCTTTACGCGTGTTAATGCATGATCTCAGTGTGTGTTTGATGAATCAGGCGAACTGCACCTACTGATGTGTATCTGGCGTTAAACCGCACCTGTGGGTGTGTATCTGGGGTTAGACTGCACCTGAGGGTGTGTATCTGGGGTTAGACTGCACCTGAGGGTGTGTATCTGGGGTTAAACTGCACCTGTGGGTGTGTATCTGGGGTTAGACTGCACCTGAGGGTGTGTATCTGGGGTTAAACTGCACCTGAGGGTGTGTATCTGGGGTTAGACTGCACCTGAGGGTGTGTATCTGGGGTTAAACCGCACCTGTGGGTGTGTATCTGGGGTTAGACTGCACCTGAGGGTGTGTATCTGGGGTTAAACTGCACCTGAGGGTGTGTATCTGGGGTTAGACTGCACCTGAGGGTGTGTATCTGGGGTTAAACCGCACCTGTGGGTGTGTATCTGGGGTTAAACCGCACCTGAGGGTGTGTATCTGGGGTTAGACTGCACCTGAGGGTGTGTATCTGGGGTTAGACTGCACCTGAGGGTGTGTATCTGGGGTTAGACTGCACCTGAGGGTGTGTATCTGGGGTTAAACTGCACCTGAGGGTGTGTATCTGGGGTTATACTGCACCTGAGGGTGTGTATCTGGGGTTAAACTGCACCTGAGGGTGTGTATCTGGGGTTAGACTGCACCTGAGGGTGTGTATCTGGGGTTAAACCGCACCTGTGGGTGTGTATCTGGGGTTAGACTGCACCTGAGGGTGTGTATCTGGGGTTAAACTGCACCTGAGGGTGTGTATCTGGGGTTAAACTGCACCTGAGGGTGTGTATCTGGGGTTAGACTGCACCTGAGGGTGTGTATCTGGGGTTAAACCGCACCTGTGGGTGTGTATCTGGGGTTAGACTGCACCTGAGGGTGTGTATCTGGGGTTAAACCGCACCTGTGGGTGTGTATCTGGGGTTAGACTGCACCTGAGGGTGTGTATCTGGGGTTAAACTGCACCTGAGGGTGTGTATCTGGGGTTAGACTGCACCTGAGGGTGTGTATCTGGGGTTAGACTGCACCTGTGGGTGTGTATCTGGGGTTAGACTGCACCTGAGGGTGTGTATCTGGGGTTAGACTGCACCTGTGGGTGTGTATCTGGGGTTAGACTGCACCTGAGGGTGTGTATCTGGGGTTAGACTGCACCTGTGGGTGTGTATCTGGGGTTAGACTGCACCTGAGGGTGTGTATCTGGGGTTAGACTGCACCTGTGGGTGTGTATCTGGGGTTAGACTGCACCTGAGGGTGTGTATCTGGGGTTAGACTGCACCTGTGGGTGTGTATCTGGGGTTTAACCCTCTGGGGTCTAAGGTGTTTTTGGGGCCCTTGAGATGTTTTGACATGCACTGACATTTGTGCTTTTTTCAGTTGCTTATAAACAAATTACTGGCAAAGGTGTAATTACACTCTATTTAGCACACACAGGGCTACCATAATATGTTATCAAGATGTATGTACATGTTTGTATTTTTGAGAGAATATTGTTTATGCGTGGTTATTGAAAAAACTAAAACTTAAAGTTTCTGAAATAAGGCCACAAAACACATACTGAATATGTGTCCACAAGACTTTTGACTAATGGATGTTGTCGCCTAGAGTTTTTTCTTCAAAATGATCTGAAAATCATCCTGCCTTATCATTCACATAAAACAATAGATTGGTTTAAATTTAAAAATGACACTTTTTGTTTGGAAAGGCAATATGCACAGGGGTGTGACCTGCTGTGATTCACACCTAAGAAGACAATGGGCCCGCATAATGAGCGCATAATGGGGCTGCATACTAATGACCCTTTCATTCAGGTGTGTCACTGAGCCACAAGAATGCAATGACAATATATATATATATATATAGGCCTATATAATACAAAATTGGTTCACAGTTCCAATTATTTATTTATTTTTCAAATTGTGCTGGCAAATTGTATAATATCAAATGTAAACATTTCTAGTAATTGTGCAGTTAATTCTCATACTGTTTTTACAGAAAGTTTGGGAATATATTCCAAATGTGTCACTAATAAAACACAATACAAATCATTTAAAGAGGAGGCTTATATTGAGCTTTTAAGATTTACCTAAGATTTATTTATATGTAGCCTACATATATTTTTGCTATTTTAATAAAAAGGTTACAATTACAACAACAATTAAAATTAACTATATTTCAAATGTAATCTTTCTTTGTATATATTAAAGTATACATTTTATCATACATATTTCACAGTTGCGGATTAATTAGTTTAAATATAGCCTACAATCGAACAAACACTATAATAACGTCTTAGCAAACAAGCTTATTTGATGTGGCAGTATTTTACAGTAAAAACGACATCTTGTCTTTCATATGTAACATCGTTTTTATGATTAGGACATATAAATGTTAATTTGCAGTTTAATACGTTGCTTATACAAAAATATTTTATTTCAACATATTTCAGTCGATTTTTACTCATCTCAGTATTGGAATATAGTTAGGTAAAAGCTGTTCATTCATTCACACACAAAAATGCGATTGATATTCAAACAGTCTTTTTGTTTACAGACACTATTCCATATCGCGATTAGCACAAAGCACTTGAAAATAAAGAATGTAGCCTACCTATTCCTCAGCTGGATCCGTTGCTCCTCCAAATGAAACTACCTGTAGGCTACTTCTGAGGTAATTTTTTCCAGGATTATTATTAAGATAGTATTATTCCTCACAGCGTCGTAAATATGAGTCTCTTTCGGTGGGTTATCCAGCTGATGTGGGCGTGGATCGCCTCAGAGCATTTGTATTTGAATAGAGCGCGCGCTCTGTGGGCGTGGTCAAATTAACTTTAATGACCTGAGACGAGAACGACTATCATCTCTCTCTTTTCGTACAGATTACATAAAATGAGAAAATTAGTTTTTTATATAAATTACTTCATTTAAAAGAAGATAATTCAGGTTTCATGCCTGTGTGCCTGTATACCTGTTTGACTGAGTATTTGCAGAGTTACAGTTCGTTTTTCGGACGCGTTTCACCCCGCACCCGTGGGTGTGTATCTGGGGTTAAACCGCACCTGTGGGTGTGTATCTGGGGTTAAACTGCACCTGTGGGTGTGTATCTGGGGTTAGACCGCACCTGAGGGTGTGTATCTAGGGTTAAACCGCACCTGAGGGTGTGTATCTGGGGTTAAACCGCACCTGTGGGTGCGTATCCGGGGTTAGACTGCACCTGAGAGTGTGTATCTGGGGTTAAACCGCACCTGAGGGTGTGTATCTGGGGTTAAACTGCACCTGTGGATGTGTTTCTGGGGTTAGACCGCACCTGAGGGTGTGTATCTAGGGTTAAACCGCACCTGAGGGTGTGTATCTGGGGTTAAACCGCACCTGAGGGTGTGCATCTGGGGTTAATCCGCACCTGAGGGTGTGTATCTGGGGTTAGACTGCACCTGTGGGTGTGTATCTGGGGTTAAACCGCACCTGAGGGTGTGTATCTGGGGTTAAACTGCACCTCTGGGTGTGTATCTGGGGTTAAACCGCACCTGTGGGTGTGTATCTGGGGTTTAACCGCACATGTGGGTGTGTAACTGAGGTTAAACCACACCTGAGGGTGTGTATCTGGGGTTAAACCACACCTGAGGGTGTTAATCTGGGGTTAGACTGCACCTGTGGGTGTGTAACTGAGGTTAAACCACACCTGAGGGTGTGTATCTGGGGTTAAACCACACCTGAGGGTGTGTATCTGGGGTTAAACCACACCTGAGGGTGTGTATATGGGGTTAAACCACACCTGAGGGTGTGTATCTGGGGTTAAACCGCACCTGTGGGTGTTAATCTGGGGTTAGACTGCACCTGAGGGGTGTGTATCTGGGGTTAAACCGCACCTGAGGGTGTGTATCTGGGGTTAAACCGCACCTGAGGGTGTGTATCTGGGGTTAAACCGCACCCGTGGGTGTGTATCTGGGGTTAAACCGCACCTGTGGGTGTGTATCTGGGGTTAAACCGCACCTGTGGGTGTGTATCTGGGGTTAACCGCACCTGTGGGTGTGTATCTGGGGTTAAACCGCACCTGAGGGTGTGTATCTGGGGTTAAACCGCACCTGAGGGTGTGTATCTGGGGTTAGACTGCACCTGAGGGGTGTGTATCTGGGGTTAAACCGCACCTGTGGGTGTGTATCTGGGATTAAACCGCACCTGAGGGTGTGTATCTGGGGTTAAACTGCACCTGTGGGTAAACCGCACCTGAGGGTGTGTATCTGGGGTTAAACCGCACCTGAGGATGTGTATCTGGGGTTAGACTGCACCTGTGGGTGTGTATCTGGGGTTAAACCGCACCTGAGGGTGTGTATCTGGGGTTAAACCGCACCCGTGGGTGTGTATCTGGGGTTAAACCGCACCTGTGGGTGTGTATCTGGGGTTAAACCGCACCTGTGGGTGTGTATATGGGGTTAAACCGCACCTGAGGGTGTGTATCTGGGGTTAAACCGCACCTGAGGGTGTGTATCTGGGGTTAGACTGCACCTGAGGGTGTGTATCTGGGGTTAAACCGCACCTGAGGGTGTGTATCTGGGGTTAAACCGCAGCTGAGGGTGTGTATCTGGGGTTAAACCGCACCCGTGGGTGTGTATCTGGGGTTAAACTGCACCTGAGGGTGTGTATCTGGGGTTAAACTGCACCTGAGGGTGTGTATCTGGGGTTAAACCGCACCCGTGGGTGTGAACCTGGGGTTAAACCGCACCTGAGGGTGTGTATCTGGGGTTAAACTGGACCTGAGGATGTGTATCTGGGGTTAAACCGCACCCATGGGTGTGTATCTGGGGTTAAACCGCACCTGTGGGTGTGTATCTGGGGTAAAACCGCACATGTGGGTGTGTATCTGGGGTTAAACCGCACCTGAGGGTGTGTATCTGGGGTTAGACTGCACCTGAGGGTGTGTATCTGGGGTTAAACCGCACCTGAGGGTGTGTATCTGGGGTTAAACCGCTCCTGAGGGTGTGTATCTGGGGTTAAACTGCACCTGAGGGTGTGTATCTGGGGTTAGACTGCACCTGTGGGTGTGTATCTGGGGTTAGACTGCACCTGTGGGTGTTAATCTGGGGTTAGACTGCACCTGTGGGTGTGTATCTGGGGTTAGACTGCACCTGTGGGTGTTAATCTGGGGTTAGACTGCACCTGTGGGTGTGTAACTGAGGTTAAACCACACCTGAGGGTGTGTATCTGGGGTTAAACCACACCTGAGGGTGTTAATCTGGGGTTAGACTGCACCTGTGGGTGTGTAACTGAGGTTAAACCACACCTGAGGGTGTGTATCTGGGGTTAAACCACACCTGAGGGTGTGTATCTGGGGTTAAACCACACCTGAGGGTGTGTATCTGGGGTTAAACCACACCTGAGGGTGTGTATCTGGGGTTAAACCGCACCTGTGGGTGTTAATCTGGGGTTAGACTGCACATGTGGGTGTGTATCTGGGGTTAAACCACACCTGAGGGTGTGTATCTGGGGTTAAACCACACCTGAGGGTGTGTATCTGGGGTTAAACCACACCTGAGGGTGTGTATCTGGGGTTAAACCGCACCTGTGGGTGTTAATCTGGGGTTAGACTGCACCTGTGGGTGTGTATCTGGGGTTAAGTACGGCCGGCAGACAGAAGCGGAGTGCGTGGTCGGCCTGAACGCTGAGCTCCATCACATAGACGATGTTGATGACGGCGCTCTGTCCTGGAGACAAACACCCGACACTCAGTTTGAAGACATCTGAACTCTCATCGCTCTCTTCCAGCAGAAACGCCTGCTGACCCGAACTCACAGCATCATCATACTGATCCCGCGCCTGCAAGAGAAGAAGCGGTCAAGCAACAGGAGAGGACATCAGCTTGTGAGTGTTTCCTTTTCTCATGAGATTTTAACACGGTTCTTTGTTGCTAGGAAACTTGGTACCGTGGTAAAACTCGTGCTGAAGTCCTTTTTGTTTGTTTGTCGTGCATCTTGCGTGGCTTTTGAGTTTCGCTTTGCTAAGTAGTAGGGCGTGGCCTGCTGTATTCAATAACAAGTAAGGGTGTAACGATACACGTATTCGTTTTGAACCGGTTCGTTGGACCAATTTCTCCTGGCGACCAAAATTTCGTTATTTCAAATGTAGGCGCGTCGCGTGTGGCAAGCGCGCTCATAATGTAAGAGCGTGACCACAACATTGCCCAACATCAAATGGCAAACGTAATGTAAGCGGAACGAAACTGAGCTGCTCGTTATTGTGGGGTTGACGGACCGTTTATCAGTGTGGACCAATGCAGCGCGAGCCGATCTTCATCATCAGCACTGTTACTACACAGGGAGATCCAGTAAAGAAAACATTTGAGGTCGCCACTGAAGTAATAACATCGCTGGGAGATCTAGTGAGAAACATTCACATTTCTCCTTTATTAACGGATCAAACAGCGCTGACGTGGAAACCAGGAACAAACATTGTGCCATGAATGAACTATTCAGTGTCCACAGATCAGCAACATTCACCATGGGTTTACTGTAGTAACACTACTAACTGTAACCATGGGAGTGTGGCAGGAATAGTAGGCTATAATGCTTTCAAGTAACATTACGTTAATCTGAACTAAAATAAACCTTTGTTTATAACTACTACAATATTACATTTCATTTTGTCCAAGGAGCTGTTTTGTTTTATATGCTCCTAAGAAAAGTCAAGTATAGCTCCATCATTGCTCAAAGTACAAAGTACCCATACTTTATGTTGTTAGTTTTAATAAAAATATAATTGAAAAAAATAAATCAAGGAAATTTCTCTGGCATTTCTTTCTTTTTGCTGTATCGAAAACATACCGAACCGTGACACAAGTGTATCGTATCGAACCGAACCGTGAATTTTGTGAACCGTTACACCCCTAATAACAAGGTATTAGGCATGTATATAATTGGTTAGTGGTTAGGCAGCCCTTGTGTGAAACCCTCATCGTATGAAGAGCGAAGAGTGTAAAGACCAGCGACTCGACCTGCGCGACTCCACCGAGCAAAGACACCAACAAGGCCCTTGAGTACAGGGGCGGACTTAACCATTAGGCAAAGGTCGGCGATTGCCTTGGGCCCCGAGCTACGTAGGGGCCCCCAAAATGCCCCATTAAACTATGCTTAAGTTTTTTTTTTTTTTTACTTTTCGCAAATTATATATTTCTAAAAAACATTTGCGAAAAAAAGGCATCAAATCATTAGTCGCAGACAGGAGGGGCCCCCCCACCTCACTACATTGGACAATTCCATTATCTCACTTTCTGCGTGCGAAAGTGACAAGGCTGTAATGCGCCAAAAAAACTGACGGAGAAAAAGAAGTGATTAACAGACGGTGTACAGAGTGACAGACAGAGTAGTAGACAGAGTAAAAATTAAGCGAAGCTACCCAAGCGGTGCTGAAAAACCAGGAAGCAGGAGGAAAGCAAAACGTTTTTAGCAAAATCGCAGAAGGTAACAAACGTTTTTGTGATGCCCGCTGACAATGACAACAATGCTAACGATATGTTACTAGTCCATGGCCGTAGCCAGCTATGAGGTGACCGAGGTCCGGAACTCTGTCATTTTTTTACATTCAAAAATAAAATGTCAAGCTCTCTGAATGATTAATTACCCGTTGAAACCACCTCATATGAGTGTTTGCAATTCATGTTGCTGCGAGAAGCTAGCGCAGTGAACGGGGCTTGAGAGCGCGCTGTGAGTGAGGGCGCGCGTGCAGCCTCCGTGTTGCCAGATCCACTAATGGAAAGGTGGCAGTACCTGTTTTTCTGATTTAATGTGACACTTTAGTTTAGGAAGTTATTAAAGTGGAAAGTTGCATGTTAGGGTTAGTGATATATTAATCTTATTTCCAAAACACAAGCTTTGAACTTATTTCGGATTGTTATTACTATTTTGTTTTTCTTGTTTTTCGTAGCAATATGTGGCAACATTTTACTGTCGGCATTAATAAAAAAAAAGCTCATAGACAAACTGTAATTGCATAAAGCTACCACATTCGGTAAGACAAACGCAATGATCATCGTGATTATCTGTAAGAAATGTATAACACTATCAAAAACTATAGTATAATACAGATCTGTATGAATGAAATTTGCCAAATAACTTACTGGCCAGCAGGAAGACAGCTCATGCTGTTTAGTTAACCTTTCACAAAGTCATCATAAAAACATTAATTAAAGCAGTGTTTCTCAACTAGCAATCTATTCAGTCAGCATATTTGTGTTTGATCTGTGTGAATTACAGAAATATAAGACTTGCTAGACCTACTTTTTTCTATATTTCTTTGCACAAAACTCTCCAGAAAGTACCATTTTATGGTTTATTTTTCAACAACAAAAAAAGAAATTTCTTTCTCTTTTAAAGATCAGGGGGCCCCATACTACCTTCGCCTTGGGCCCCCAAATTGCTAAATCCGCCACTGCTTGAGTATTGCTTTTTTCCCCCATTTCTTTCCTTTCTGTACAGCTTGTTCTCATTTGTTTGTTTTAGTGAACTGAATTCACTATGGTAGGTAGGTAGGTAGTTTTATTTCATACCCGCAGGTAAAATTGTATTACAGATAAAAAGTATTCGGTCATCCACACAAAAACATAAAAACATCAGAATATACAAGTATTTCATACAAATTTACAAATAGACAAATAGACTTCATGACAGACTGCGCCAGAACACATACGTATCCTCTATCCATATTAACTGTCAAGTGCTAAAACTTCTCTCTTATTATTTAGGAATTCAATTGCAGCTGGAACAAACGTATTCTTATATCGTCTTGTTCTCCATCTCAAAGCCGCAAACCGGCGACCAGACGGAAGTAACTTAAAATCATTCCTTAAGGGATGCGACCGATCACTCAAGACAGCACTTGCTTTCCGATACAGCTGATTTGTGTATATATTTCCTAGGTTCCTTTGATTTACTCCTATTATCCTACTGGCCCATCTTACAATTTGGTTTAAGGAGTTTCTGTTCTTCACTGACAGACTTCCATACCACACCACTATGAAAAAAGATATAACAGATTCAATAAAATGTGCTATGTGCTTTCAAATCTCTACTATTACTGCTAAATGCTAAATCGCGCTCTGTACATTGGAGGCAGCACAATCCTTACAATCTGCGTACTATCCCTATGTCCTCTACTACTTTACTCTCCATTCCAATTGGTCTCTGGAACTACCAGTCTGCTGTAAACAAAGCAGACTTTATTTCATATATTGCTACTCAAAGTCTCAACCTCATGGCCCTAACTGAGACCTGGATCAAACCTGAGGACACTACCACTCCTGCAGCCCTCTCCACTAATTTCACTTTTTCCCACACCCCTCGCCCAACTGGGAGGGGTGGAGGTACTGGTCTGCTTATCTCAAACGAATGGAAATTTGATCCTTTACCATCTCTAACTGGCAACCGTTTGTTTGAATCACATGCAATTTCTATTACTCACCCTATTAAAATCCAACTTGTAGTTGTTCATCGTATCCCAGGTCAACTGGGTAACTTCTTAGAGTTAGATGTGTTACTCTTAAACTACCCTGAGGACGCTACTCCTCTGGTACTACTCGGTGACTTCAACATCCACCTTGATAAAACCCAGGCTGCTGACTTCAACACTCTACTGGCCTCATTTAACCTTAAGCGAGTGTCTACTACGGCTACTCACAAATCAGGTAACCAATTGGACCTTGTCTACACACTCTACTGCTGCACGGACAACAAGTTAGTTACTCTACTGCACACCTCAGACCACTTCCTCATCACTTTT
The DNA here is from genome assembly GCA_029959095.1 of Rhinichthys osculus. Taxonomy (NCBI): domain Eukaryota; kingdom Metazoa; phylum Chordata; class Actinopteri; order Cypriniformes; family Leuciscidae; genus Rhinichthys; species Rhinichthys osculus. The sequence continues at coordinate 40,813,469 of JARWKJ010000001.1, read as the reverse complement.
AACCTCAAACTGACTCCTGATACAACACACACCCCCTCTGCTCCCTGGCTGTCTGACGATCTCCGCGAACATCGCTCTAGACTCAGGGGTGCAGCGAGGAAGTGGCACAAATCAAAAAAATTCTACTTACCTTAGTTTGTATCAATCTCTCCACTCTTCCTTCTCTGCAAATGTCTCCACTGCTAAAACAACATTCTACCACAACAAAATTAGCAATTGTTCTGACTCCCGCACACTCTTCAAAAGCTCCTATTCTCTTCTCTGTCCTCCTCCCACTTTTAGTCGCCGAAAACTGATGACATTTTAGTCTAGTTTTAGTCGACGAAAGAAATAGTCTGGTTTTAGTCAATGCAAATTGTATTTTAGTCTCTTTTTAGTAATGCAATTCTATTTAACCCAGTCAATATAGTATAAGTACCTATAGTATAGATGAAACCAAAATGTTCTTTTAGCCAAACATTTCAAACAATCTTATCTTCTTATAGTCATCTTATTATATTATTGTTATCTTATAGACTCAAGAATACATCCATTCCAGACACGGAAGACGCTCTGATTTGAATTTAACATATTTATTTTACGAACCAAACAAACATGTTAGAAGTAGACTACACACCTGATGAAATGAAAGTTTTTCCAAATGTCATTTCTTGTTTTTCTCCCAAAGACGAATCCCTTTCTCTGTGTCAGACTTAACTTTGTTTGTTGTCGTTTATGCTAACGCCTGTTTCACTCATACTCCGTATGTGGTGCGTATTTTCCCCCGCAACCATGTTAATAGGTTAGAGCCTATGGTTAGAGCGTTCACACCGCACACGGATGCACTCAATGCACTCCAGGAGCGGTGCGTGCATAACAGCAGAGCAGAGATCTACACAGTACCTCAACAACACGACATAATGGATGTAGGCTAAAAATATTGATTTGAAATAAAAAATAGAGAATTAATGTTGTGATTGTGGTACAGCCGTAGATCAGTTGCGCACTGCAAACGCAGCACATGTGAAAGCACAATAGCTCGTGCTGCTCCTGCATACACACCGCAACATGCACCGCATACACACTAGACACCCAGTATGTGTGAAACAGCCGTAACTCACGCAGCTGCATCTTCTAAATAATGCCGCGAGTGGGGCTTGAGGATGTGAAGTCGCCTGCGTCTGCGCAGTGCGATCTGATGCAGCCCCTGAAGTGACACAGGAAACAGAAATGCTGCATAATAATAATGCAAGTAAACGAGACGAAATAACGTTAACATTTCGTCTCGTTTTGGTCAATGAAAATGCATTATACATTTAAAGCTCCAGTCGGCAAGTCTGGCAGATTGAGTGGATTCAGGAAAATTTTAAATGTTTACAACTCTCATGCCCCTCCCCCACTATCAACGGATACCCTCCCATCCAGTTCATGCTCGTCAGTGCGTGCATGTGCACCAGATTTTCAGTGAACGCCAGGGCTCTCAAGTGTCACGCATTGAGCGTGACAGTCACTCATTTCGGTCTTTTGTCACGCTCTCCCTCCACACATTGTTTTTCTCATGCTAAAAACTATTTGAAATCTATTTAATATGCTGCAACGCCCAAAACTCTGGCCGCGCCGCTCTCCCTGTGGAACCGGCATGAATCAAGCGTGTTTCCTCTGGTGTTGTTCGTCGAGCTACACAATAGCCAATCAGAAAATAGCACTATTGTATCTGGGTAAGATTTAACACAACAACCAATGACAAAAATGTATCCAACCCCCCGTCGGCTGGGTGTCACTCTTACCTGTCTTCAAAACTTGAGAGCCCTGGAACGCGCCCGTCTCATCAGCATCCATCAACACCATGGAGTATTTGGAGGTATGCTGTCCTGGCTAATCTACCGATAGATTGCAATTGCTAACGTCATTTATACTCTAAATGAGCGTACTTGATTTTCCGCCATCACTCTTCGTTACTGCGCGAACTTCCGCGAACTTCAGGCGTGTGCATGTGATTGTAACGTGCGCGAGGGGTGGCGTGTGCCCGATCTGTGATTGACAGTCAGATCTCACACCCCCCTGCCCTGATTGGACATGATGAACCGGGAGCTGTGGATTTTTGCAAAACAAATAACACGCTCCAGGTGGAGTTAGAAGCTCGGGTTTTTTTCTAAAACCACTTTATTTATGTTGTTCTGTCAGATTATAGTGTCGATTTCACTGAATATGATAAAAAAAATGTTGCCGACGGCAGCTTTAATTATAGTCATCGTCACATGACCAGCTTTTACGTTGCGTCTCGTCTCATTTTCGTCACGTGATAAAAGTTCGTTGACGACGGTATTTAATCATAATTTTCGTTGACGAAAGCAACATTACTTGAGAGAGTTGTGTTTAACCAACTCTCCATGTTTCTCGTGCAGAACAACAACCAATCTGGCTTCAAAAGTGAACACTCAACTGAGACTGCCCTGCTCTCGATTACTGTAGCACTGAGACTGGCAAGAGCAGCTTCAACATCCTCAGTCCTCATCCTGCTGGATCTGCTGCCTTTGACACAGTTAACCACCAGATCCTCCTGTCAATCCTAAAGACGAAGGGCTACTCAGGAACCGCATTCCAATGGTTCAAATCGTAACTCTCAACTGGTACTTCAGGGTGTCATGGAGGGGTGAGGTGTCTAAGACCCAAGATCTAGCTACTGGAGTGCCTCAGGGCTCAGTGCTGGGACTGCTTCTCTTCTCCATCTACATGTCATCACTAGGATCTGTCATTCAGAAACATGGTTTATCCCATCACTGTAATCAAGTCAAGTCATCTTTTATATAGCGCTTTTAACAATGGATTGTTTCAAAGCAGCTTTACAGAGATAAACATATAATTTAAGGTAACAGATTGTTTTGCCGTTATAGCGGTTCTTGAATAATGTTACTTCCAGCTAAAGTTAACTTTGATTGATTCACCTCCGTCGAAATGATCAGACTTTAAACGCGAACCTGTGATTAACGCTGACGGCGTTCACATGCTCATTCAGAATTCTATAGTTATGTGCTTTTTAAAATATGTGCGCAGGTTTGTAATTCATACAACCCAGCCTAAACAAACTACTTTTCTTGCCTATAAATTTTGATACAGAATTTTGTTTTATTTTATCACTTCGGGGTACGCGAGCCGGAATTCACAACGCTTTATCTTAATCATCTAGCTACTGGAGTGCCTCAGGGCTCAGTGCTGGGACCGCTTCTCTTCTCCATCTACATGTCATCACTAGGATCTGTCATTCAGAAACATGGTTTACTCCATCACTGTTATCATCTAGCTACTGGAGTGCCTCAGGGCTCATTGCTGGGACCGCTTCTCTTCTCCATCTACATGTCATCACTAGGATCTGTCATTCAGAAACATGGTTTTTCCCATCACTGTAATCATCTAGCTACTGGAGTGCCTCAGGGCTCAGTGCTGGGACCGCTTCTCTTCTACATCTACATGTCATCACTAGTGTCTGTCATTCAGAAACATGGTTTCTATCATCACTGTCATCATCTAGCTACTGGAGTGCCTCAGGGATCAGTGCTGGGACCGCTTCTCTTCTCCATCTACATGTCATCACTAGTGTCTGTCATTCAGAAACATGGTTTATCCCATCACTGTTATCATCTAGCTACTGGAGTGCCTCAGGGATCAGTGCTGGGACCGCTTCTCTTCTCCATCTACATGTCATCACTAGTGTCTGTCATTCAGAAACATGGTTTATATCATCACTGTTATCATCTAACTACTGGAGTGCCTCAGGGATCACTGCTGGGACCGCTTCTCTTCTCCATCTACATACCATCACTAGGATCTGTCATTCAGAAACATGGTTTTTCCCATCACTGTTATCATCTAGCTACTGGAGTGCCTCAGGGCTCAGTGCTGGGACCGCTTCTCTTCTCCATCTACATGTCATCACTAGGATCTGTCATTCAGAAACATGGTTTCTCCCATCACTGTTATCATCTAGCTAATGGAGTGCCTCAGGGATCAGTGCTGGGACCGCTTCTCTTCTCCATCTGCATGCCATCACTAGTGTCTGTCATTCAGAAACATGGTTTATATCATCACTGTCATCATCTAGCTACTGGAGTGCCTCAGGGCTCAGTGCTGGGACCGCTTCTCTTCTCCATCTACATGCCATCACTATGATCTGTCACTCAGAAACATGGTTTATCCCATCACTGTAATCATCTAGCTACTGGAGTGCCTCAGGGCTCAGTGCTGGGACCGCTTCTCTTCTCCATCTACATGTCATCACCAGGATCTGTCATTCAGAAACATGGTTTATCCCATCACTGTAATCATCTAGCTACTGGAGTGCCTCAGGGCTCAGTGCTGGGACTGCTTCTCTTCTCCATCTACATGTCATCACTAGGATCTGTCACTCAGAAACATGGTTTTCCCATCACTGTTATCATCTAGCTACTGGAGTGCCTCAGGGATCAGTGCTGGGGCCGCTTCTCTTCCCCATCTACATGTCATCACTAGGATCTGTCATTCAGAAACATGGTTTCTCCCATCACTGTTATCATCTAGCTACTGGAGTGCCTCAGGGCTCAGTGCTGGGACCGCTTCTCTTCTCCATCTACATGTCATCACTAGGATCTGTCATTCAGAAACATGGTTTCTCCCATCACTGTTATCATCTAGCTACTGGAGTGCCTCGGGGCTCAGTGGTGGGACCGCTTCTCTTCTCCATCTACATGTCATCACTAGTGTCTGTCATTCAGAAACATGGTTTATCCCATCACTGTTATCATCTAGCTACTGGAGTGCCTCAGGGATCAGTGCTGTGATTGACAGGTTCTCTGAGCGAAGTAGTCACTGATTTCCATTACACAAGAGTAGATGTTAAAACTTCATGCTGATTTGTACTCGGATACTCTGCAACTTTCCAACAGATTTTATCATAGTTTTTGAACAACTCCATTTGACTTGACTTGGACAAAAACTACGATAAAATCTGTTGGAAAGCATCTTTTGCAGCGATTTTTGTGTGAGCATATCAGTGAACACCCCTGACCACTCGGTGAGTTTAACGTGTTTGTAAACTAAAGTTTAATGCGTTTTAGGAAGGATTGTTTCTGTGCACCTATGCAACCATTGTGGAGGTGGGGGGTGCGACCACAGAAACCGAAATTTCTCTGGACAGCAGCATGTGTCCAAATTTTAATCTAAACCGTTCTATTTCATCAGAAACGATCTTGAAACAGGGCTTTAAGTGTAAAATACCGAACTTGTCCTTTAAGTTTGCAACTGTTCAGAGATTCGTACAGCAACTGTTCGTCGGGGGAAACTGAGCCTCCTCGGCTCCCGCTCCTCCTGGTTGGTCTGCACTGAAGAGTCTCCCGTGTGTTGGTCGAAAACAAACAGTTCTACGCCTAAATAAACTAAATTCTGGTGAAGATAATAAAGAGTTGTGAGCCGCAGTTGTGAGGGGGGTGGCCAAGCTTCGTCACTGGTGGCCACGCCCCTAGCCCCGCCGCTTCGGGTTTAGTGTATACCAGTGCCATGTTTTGATTAATATTGCTGTATTTCAGGTAAATCGTGATGCTGCAAAAGCCTCATTATTTTCCACAGATTTGGAAAGGGCCAGTCAAAGGTCTAATGTTTTCTAATCTAAAGGGTCACATGGGGGCCTCCTCCACTATATAAGACACTACAGCAAAGCTGAAACCAGTGAGATGTATTACAGATTTCACAATCACAGAGAGAAGGCCATTCATGGCAAAATTCAGCATTTGCACAATCTCTCCGGAATTAATTGGGTTGCTGTAGAACAGCAGTTTCCAAACTTTTTTTCCTGCGCACCCCCTTCTATGTCCCAACCGGGTTGGCGCACCCCCAATCAGGCCCGGTTCTAGAACCAAATCACTGAGGGTGCTTCTGAAAATAGTGAGGGTGCTCAAAATAGGGCCGAGCGATACTGTCTACGACAATATTGTAATTGCTGTTATGTTAAAGGGATTGTTCACCCACAAATGAAAATTCTGTCATAATTTACTCACCCTCAAGTTGTTTCAAACCTGTATGAATTTCTTTTTTCTGTTGAGCACAAAAGATTATATTTTGAAGAATGTCTGTAACCAAACAGTTGATGGGCCCCATTGATTTCCATAGTGTTTTCTTTTTCCTACTATGGGAGTCAATGGGTGCTTGGGCCTGTCTGGTTACCCATATTCCTCAAAATATCTTCTTTTGTGTTCAGCAGAAGAAAGAAATTCATACAGGTTTGGAACAACATGAGAGTGAGTAAATTATGACAGAAGTTTCATTTTTGGGTGAACTATCCCTTTAAACGATATGCGATCTGCATGATCGAGTAGCCTATGTCCTTGTATGAGTTTTTGTGCTTTACATTTATATCATATTATATAGTTAAGAAATCTTACACACAGAGTGCTTTTTCCCCAAATATCAGCAGTATTGCAAGTATTGAAAATGATTTTATTCTGCAGTTGAATAAAGAAGTTAATATAAGTAACTTACATTATTGACATTTAGTTTCTGACGACAACGAATCAGTCCTTTTAAACGAAACAGCTGATTTAAAGATTAAATGACTCACTCGTTAAGACAGTCAAATGCTAGGTCACTCGGCGGCGTCGGCGCCATCGGCCGCGGCACTTGCTAGGATTTATCACCGGTGTTTGAATGGGTGTCATGCGGTGAGAGTGAGGTTGTAGGGCGGGGTTCGCTGGTGTCATTTCGTCTTATTGTGATGTAGAGGTTTGAGCTTTCTTGAGCCAATTTCATATGTCCATGATTAAAAATGGACGATTCATATTTTTAGGCTACCTAAAGGCAGCCCCGTCTCAGAAAGTCAGCTAACGAATTTCCTGAAAGGGACGCACACACGCAAGCAAAGTGGGCAATTAAAGAGACAGCTTCACCTGCTATGCGAATCACGATCGCGAAAGGACACAACCAATCCAATGCATTAAACATGAAAGCATAATGAAATAATTTCTGATTTGAAAAATCGCGTTAATGGATTTATTTTGTGTATTATATGTATGAGTGTGAAATCCGTCTGTGTTTCTTTTGTCGGCAAAATCTCGTTTACATGTGTGCTAATAAAAATTTAATCTGAGGGTGCTTTCACTTTTGTTTGAGGGTGCTTAAGTACCCCCGGCCGCTCCTAACACCCGGTTGCAAGCACTGCCCCCAATCCCCACTTAAAAAAAAAAAAAAATGCAACAAAGCTTTGTTTTGTCGCCATATAAAGACACCATGTAAAGGCATGTTTAATCATGCTCAAATAACCAGAACACGCATGACAATAACAACATCAACAAAGTTTCAATATAATGCAACAAAGCTATGCACAAGCTTCCACTTTTAACCCTTTCACACGTAAGTTTAAAATATTCTAACTGACCCCCAGCGTGAGTTTTTCAAGGCGACCGTTATTTAGAACATGTCACTTTAATGTTTCCATGGTGACGCGTCATTGCTTGTCACCTGACACAGGGCAACCACAACACAGAGCTGAATGAGTGATGATCTGCTTTTATGTCATTTTTCCTTTTTATCAAAACTATTTACAAATGTATTAGCTATAGCATGAAACACTGATATTCCGATTGTCAAATATGTGTAAGTGGATGTGTTTTGTTGTTTAAACACCTTCATAACGATTGCGTAAGTTGAGCTGTATGCGCGATGGGTGGCACCATGTTAGTTTGTGCCACAGTTCAGAGAATCGGATCTGTTGGATTTACAACTCGTCAATTCCTCCACTTCTCACGAAATACATGAAAGTAAGAGGCAGGTGAACTGGGAGAAGAATAGGGTAAAATGTGAAGGTACTTACACAATGTGTATCTGATATGAATGAAACGTGTCGTCTTATTATAATGAAAAGGATTATTTATTGCCGCTTCCATAGAAATCAGCAAAATCAAAATCATTGTTTTGCTAGTACTTATGTGTATTTAAATGTCTGAAACCTAAAATAAACATTATGTGGTTGAAAACACTCAATAGTTGTGATATATGACAGCACTGGGTCAGTGCCAGCCAACGCGCGAAAGCACATCCTCTACGTTTCTATCAAAAACGAATAAATTATAGTTTTTTTTATTTAAAATAAAAGCGATTACAAAGGAAATGTTTACTGTTCATGTTTTTTTGTTTTTTTTTAATTTTATTGTATGGAAAAACCACACTTATAAAAACAGACCGGCATTACATTTTTCCTGTCGCGCACCCCCTGGTGGCAGCTCGTACCACACTTTGGGAATCCCTGCTGTAGAAGATAACTTCTGTTGTGTAATGTGTGACATTTGACATTTAAGCAGAAATCCATCATGTGTATCTGAATCTGTCCCTCGGGTGTGGAGACTCACGCTCTGCTTGTCCCGCAGCTCTGCCACGATCTCCTGCTCCTCGATCCGGGCGCTGAAGTGGCAGACGGCGGCGTCGGCCGGCAGCGGGAACACGAACACGGCCTCCAGCGCTCCATCCTCCTCGTTCACATACTGAAGACTGGAGCTGACGGAGACCCCGTGATCCCGAACCTGCAGCTGCACCGAGATGCTCTTCAGAGGAACTGAGAGAAGAGAAACACACATTAGAGGAACTGAGACACACACACACCCACGTCAGAGGAACTGAGACACACACACACACACACACACACACACACACACATCAGAGGAACTGAAACACACACACACACACGTCAGAGGAACTGAGACACACACACACGTCAGAGGAACTGAGACACACACAAACATCAGCGCTGGGACAGAGGGGGGCGCTGGGACAGAGGGGGGCGCTGGGACAGAGGGGGCGGCGCTGGGACAGAGGGGGCGGCGCTGGGACAGAGGGGGCGGCGCTGGAACAGAGGGGGACGGCGGTGGGACAGAGGGGGACGCTGGGACAGAGGGGACTCTGGGACAGAGCGGACGCTGGGACAGAGGGGACGCTGGGACATAGGGGACGCTGGGACATAGGGGGCGCTGGGACGGAGGGGGCGCTGGGACGGAGGGGGGCGCTGGGACGGAGGGGGGCGCTGGGACGGAGGGGGGCGCTGGGACGGAGGGGGGCGCTGGGACGGAGGGGGGCGCTGGGACGGAGGGGGGCGCTGGGACGGGGGGGGGCGCTGGGACGGAGGGGGCGCTGGGACGGAGGGGGGCGCTGGGACGGAGGGGGGCGCTGGGACGGAGGGGGGCGCTGGCACAGAGGGGGCGCTGGGACAGAGGGGGCGCTGGGACCAGAGGGGGCGCTGGGACCAGAGGGGGCGCTGGGACCAGAGGGGGCGCTGGGACAGAGGGGGCGCTGGGACCAGAGGGGGCGCTGGGACCAGAGGGGGCGCTGGGACCAGAGGGGGCGCTGGGACCAGAGGGGGCGCTGGGACCAGAGGGGGCGCTGGGACCAGAGGGGGCGCTGGGACCAGAGGGGGCGCTGGGACCAGAGGGGGCGCTGGGACAGAGGGGGCGGTGCTGGGACAGAGGGGGGCGGTGCTGGGACAGAGGGGGGCGGTGCTGGGACAGAGGGGGGGGGGCGCTGGGACAGAGGGGGGGGGGCGCTGGGACAGAGGGGGGCGCTGGGACAGAGGGGGGGGGGCGCTGGGACAGAGGGGGGCGCTGGGACAGAGGGGGGGGGGCGCTGGGACAGAGGGGGGGGGGCGCTGGGACAGAGGGGGGCGCTGGGACAGAGGGGGGGGGCGCTGGGACAGAGGGGGGGGGCGCTGGGACAGAGGGGGGGGGCGCTGGGACAGAGGGGGGGGGGCGCTGGGACAGAGGGGGGGGGCGCTGGGACAGAGGGGGGGGGCGCTGGGACAGAGGGGGGGGGGCGCTGGGACAGAGGGGGGGGGCGCTGGGACAGAGGGGGGCAGGGGGCGGCGCTGGGACAGGGGGCGGCGCTGGGACAGAGGGGGGCGCTGGGACAGAGGGGGGCGCTGGGACAGAGGGGGCGCTGGGACAGAGGGGGGCGCTGGGACAGAGGGGGGCGCTGGGACAGAGGGGGGCGCTGGGACAGAGGGGGGCGCTGGGACAGAGGGGGGCGCTGGGACAGAGGGGGGCGCTGGGACAGAGGGGGGCGCTGGGACAGAGGGGGCGGCGCACCCGCTCCAAACACTGGCAGCACCCGCTCCTAACACTGGCAGCACCGGCTCCTAACACTGGCAGCACCGGCTCCTAACACTGGCAGCACCGGCTCCTAACACTGGCAGCACCGGCTCCTAACACTGGCAGCACCGGCTCCTAACACTGGCAGCACCGGCTCCTAACACTGGCAGCACCCGCTCCAAACAATGGCAGCACCCGCTCCAAACACTGGCAGCACCCGCTCCAAACACTGACAGCACCCGCTCCTAATACTGGCAGCACCCGCTCCTAACACTGGCAGCACCCGCTCCTAACACTGGCAGCACCCACTCACTCCAAACACTGGCAGCACTCGCTCCTAACACTGGCAGCACCCGCTCACTCCTAACACTGGCAGCACCCGCTGCCAGAGGGGGGCGCTGGGACAGAGGGGGCGGCGCTGGGACAGAGGGGGCGCCGCTGGGACAGAGGGGGCGCCGCTGGGACAGAGGGGGCGCCGCTGGGACAGAGGGGGCGGCGCTGGGACAGAGGGGGGCAGGGGGCGGCGCTGGGACAGAGGGGGGCAGAGGGGGGCGCTGGGACAGAGGGGGGCGCTGGGACAGAGGGGGCGGCGCACCCGCTCCAAACACTGGCAGCACCCGCTCCTAACACTGGCAGCACCGGCTCCTAACACTGGCAGCACCGGCTCCTAACACTGGCAGCACCGGCTCCTAACACTGGCAGCACCGGCTCCAAACACTGGCAGCACCGGCTCCAAACACTGGCAGCACCCGCTCCTAACACTGGCAGCACCCGCTCCTAACACTGGCAGCACCCGCTCCTAACACTGGCAGCACCCACTCACTCCAAACACTGGCAGCACCCACTCACTCCAAACACTGGCAGCACCCGCTCCTAACACTGGCAGCACCCGCTCCTAACACTGGCAGCACCCGCTCCTAACACTGGCAGCACCCGCTGCCAGAGGGGGGCGGCGCTGGGACAGAGGGGGCGGCGCTGGGACAGAGGGGGCGGCGCTGGGACAGAGGGGGCGCCGCTGGGACAGAGGGGGCGCCGCTGGGACAGAGGGGGCGCCGCTGGGACAGAGGGGGCGCCGCTGGGACAGAGGGGGCGCCGCTGGGACAGAGGGGGCGGCGCTGGGACAGAGGGGGCGGCGCTGGGACAGAGGGGGCGGCGCTGGGACAGAGGGGGCGGCGCTGGGACAGAGGGGGCTCCTAACACTGGCAGCACCCGCTCCTAACACTGGCAGCACCCGCTCCTAACACTGGCAGCACCCGCTCCTAACACTGGCAGCACCCGCTCCTAACACTGGCAGCACCCGCTCCTAACACTGGCAGCACCCGCTCCCGCTCCTAACACTGGCAGCACCCACTCACTCCTAACACGCCCCCTCTGTCCCAGCGCCGCCCCCTCTGTCCCGGCGCTGGGACAGAGGGGGCGCTGGGACAGAGGGGGCGGCGCTGGGACAGAGGGGGGCGCTGGGACAGAGGGGGCGGCGCTGGGACAGAGGGGGCGGCGCTGGGACAGAGGGGGCGGCGCTGGGACAGAGGGGGCGGCGCTGGGACAGAGGGGGCGCCGCTGGGACAGAGGGGGCGGCGCTGGGACAGAGGGGGGCAGGGGGCGGCGCTGGGACAGAGGGGGGCAGGGGGCGGCGCTGGGACAGAGGGGGGCAGAGGGGGGCGCTGGGACAGAGGGGGGCAGAGGGGGGCGCTGGGACAGAGGGGGGCAGAGGGGGGCGCTGGGACAGAGGGGGGCGCTGGGACAGAGGGGGGCGCTGGGACAGAGGGGGGCGCTGGGACAGAAGGGGGCGCTGGGACAGAAGGGGGCGCTGGGACAGAGGGGGGCGCTGGGACAGAGGGGGGCGCTGGGACAGAGGGGGGCGCTGGGACAGAGGGGGGCGCTGGGACAGAGGGGGGCGGCGCTGGGACAGAGGGGGCGGCGCTGGGACAGAGGGGGCGGCGACAGAGGGGGCGGCGCTGGGACAGAGGGGGCGGCGCTGGGACAGAGGGGGCGCCGCTGGGACAGAGGGGGCGCCGCTGGGACAGAGGGGGCGCCGCTGGGACAGAGGGGGCGCCGCTGGGACAGAGGGGGCGCCGCTGGGACAGAGGGGGCGCCGCTGGGACAGAGGGGGCGCCGCTGGGACAGAGGGGGCGCTGGGACAGAGGGGGGGGCGCTGGGACAGAGGGGGGGGCGCTGGGACAGAGGGGGGGGCGCTGGGACAGAGGGGGGGGCGCTGGGACAGAGGGGGGGGCGCTGGGACAGAGGGGGGCAGGGGGCGGCGCTGGGACAGAGGGGGGGGCGCTGGGACAGGGGGGGGTGCTGGGACAGGGGGGGGCGCCGGGACAGAGGGGGGCGCCGGGACAGAGGGGGGCGCCGGGACAGAGGGGGGCGCCGGGACAGAGGGGGGCGCCGGGACAGAGGGGGCGCCGGGACAGAGGGGGGGGCGCCGGGACAGAGGGGGGGGCGCCGGGACAGAGGGGGCGCCGCTGGGACAGAGGGGGCGCCGCTGGGACAGAGGGGGCGGCGCTGGGACAGAGGGGGGCAGGGGGCGGCGCTGGGACAGAGGGGGGCAGGGGGCGGCGCTGGGACAGAGGGGGGCGCTGGGACAGAGGGGGGCGCTGGGACAGAGGGGGGCGCTGGGACAGAGGGGGGCGCTGGGACAGAGGGGGGCGCTGGGACAGAGGGGGGCGCTGGGACAGAGGGGGGCGCTGGGACAGAGGGGGCGGCGCTGGGACAGAGGGGGCGGCGCTGGGACAGAGGGGGCGGCGCTGGGACAGAGGGGGCGGCGCTGGGACAGAGGGCAACGCTGGGACAGAGGGGGCGGCGCTGGGACAGAGGGGGCGGCGCTGGGACAGAGGGGGCGGCGCTGGGACAGAGGGGGCGGCGCTGGGACAGAGGGGGCGGCGCTGGGACAGAGGGGGGCAGGGGGCGGCGCTGGGACAGAGGGGGGCAGAGGGGGGCGCTGGGACAGAGGGGGGCGCTGGGACAGAGGGGGGCGCTGGGACAGAGGGGGGCGCTGGGACAGAGGGGGGCGCTGGGACAGAGGGGGGCGCTGGGACAGAGGGGGGCGCTGGGACAGAGGGGGCGGCGCACCCGCTCCAAACACTGGCAGGACCCGCTCCTAACACTGGCAGCACCGGCTCCTAACACTGGCAGCACCGCTGGCAGCACCGGCTCCTAACACTGGCAGCACCGGCTCCTAACACTGGCAGCACCGGCTCCAAACACTGGCAGCACCGGCTCCCAACACTGGCAGCACCCGCTCCAAACAATGGCAGCACCCGCTCCAAACAATGGCAGCACCCGCTCCAAACACTGGCAGCACCCGCTCCAAACACTGACAGCACCCGCTCCAAACACTGGCAGCACCCGCTCCTAACACTGGCAGCACCCGCTCCTAACACTGGCAGCACCCACTCACTCCAAACACTGGCAGCACCCGCTCCTAACACTGGCAGCACCCGCTCCTAACACTGGCAGCACCCGCTCCTAACACTGGCAGCACCCGCTCCTAACACTGGCAGCACCCACTCACTCCTAACACTGGCAGCACCCACTCACTCCTAACACTGGCAGCACCCGCTGGGACAGAGGGGGCGGCACTGGGACAGAGGGGGCGGCGCTGGGACAGAGGGGGCGGCGCTGGGACAGAGGGGGCGGCGCTGGGACAGAGGGGGCGGCGCTGGGACAGAGGGGGGCGGCGCTGGGACAGAGGGGGGCGCTGGGACAGAGGGGGGCGCTGGGACAGAGGGGGCGGCGCACCCGCTCCAAACACTGGCAGCACCCGCTCCAAACACTGGCAGCACCCGCTCCAAACATTGGCAGCACCCGCTCCAAACACTGGCAGCACCCGCTCCAAACACTGGCAGCACCCGCTCCAAACACTGGCAGCACCCGCTCCTAACACTGGCAGCAACCGCTCCTATCACTGGCAGCACCCACTCACTCCAAACACTGGCAGCACCCACTCACTCCAAACACTGGCAGCACCCGCTCCAAACACTGGCAGCACTCACTCCAAACACTGGCAGTGTAGGGGGCGCTGGGACAGAGGGGGGGGCGCTGGGACAGAGGGGGGGGCGCTGGGACAGAGGGGGCGGCGCTGGGACAGAGGGGGCGGCGCTGGGACAGAGGGGGCGCTGGGACAGAGGGGGGCGCTGGGACAGAGTGGGGCGCTGGGACAGAGGGGGGGGCGCTGGGACAGAGGGGGGGGCGCTGGGACAGAGGGGGGGGCGCTGGGACAGAGGGGGCGGCGCTGGGACAGAGGGGGCGGCGCTGGGACAGAGGGGGCGCTGGGACAGAGGGGGGCGCTGGGACAGAGTGGGGCGCTGGGACAGAGGGGGGCGCTGGGACAGAGTGGGGCGCTGGGACAGAGGGGGGCGCAGAGGGGGGCGCTGGGACAGAGGGGGGCGCTGGGACAGAGCAGCTCTCAGCGAGTTGGCTTTGCTGGGAAGGCTAAACTGCTGCAGCGCATTCCGGAATCCCCGATCAGCTCCAATGAAAGACTGATGACACGGCGCATTCCCCTAGCAAAGGAGCGCTTCGCCACTCTCATCAGATCATACGCTCCAACTCCTGATGCCGAGCACAACACCAGAGGATTTCTACAGAGCGCTCAGTGCCATCCTACAGAAAACAGTCCTACAGTGTGTGGGGATTACTATCACTTTATCTCCTGAAATGAATTTCTGTGTATTAGCAATTTATCGACCTCCTAAAGCTACTAATGATTTCTTTATTTCTCTTGGTAATTTACTTAAACAATGTGATGGAAAAGAGGTCATTCTTTTAGGTGATTTTAATTTAAATTGGTTTGAGAAATCATGTAAAAACAAACTTAAGGAAATAACAAAACCTTTCCAAATGATTCAACTATTAAGTAAACCAACTAGTATAACAAGACACTCTCAAATCTTAATAGATCTAATATTAACAAATAAACCTGAGAGAATAATTAAAACCTATAATTTAATCACAGGCATGTCTGATCATAGTTTAACCTTAGTAGCTAGAAAATTGATAAAAACAAGGTGCAAGAAAGAAAATCTAATAAATAATAAAATGTCTATCACATTCATCCCAAAGAAAGATTTAAAACTGGTTGAAAAAGAGTTAAAACAAACAAAGTGGACAGATATCCTGGAGAAAAAATCTTGTGAACAGGGCTGTCATGATCTTATGGTGGCTGTAAATGACATCTTAACCAAATATACAAAAAATAGGCAAAGAAATCGACATGCAAAGAAATCGACATGCAAAACAAAATTTGCCATGGTTTAACAAAACTATTTGGGATATGATGAAAAAGTGAGATGTGGCGCTAAAAACATTTCTAAAATCAGGACTAACAACAGATCCATTTGCCTATACAAGTCAAAGAAATAAAGTTACAGCTGAGCTTAGAAAGGACAAAGCCGGTTTTTTCCTTGAAATCATCAGAAATGCACAAGGTAATAGTAGAATAATATGGAAAACTATTGATAAATTGATTGGAAAAGAAAAGTCAAAATGTGAGAATATTCATCTGAATATTAATGGAAAAGTGATCGACGACTCTTTTGCAATTGCATCAAATTTTAATGAATATTTTTTAACAATTGTCCAAAAACTGGCTAACAATTCTCAAATTGCTCATCCTCCTCTCATAATCAGTGATACACCTAATTTTAATCTTAGCTTAATAACAAACACTAAAGTTGAAAAAATAATTACTGTGCTAAACAGCAGCAAAGCAAAAGATATTTATGGACTTGACACTTCTTTTTTGAAACAATATAAGGACATTTTCTCTGAGCCATTAACAACAATGATCAATCAATCGATTAGTGAGGGCATCTTTCCAGCAGCCCTAAAACCGGCGATTGTCACCCCTATATTTAAATCCGGAAACAAACAAGACATGAACAATTATCGTCCAATAAGCATCCTTCCAGCTGCGTCAAAAGTGCTCGAGAAGACTGTGGCGGAGCAACTTACTACCCACTTTGACTCACAAGCTTTTCTAAACCCAATGCAGTTTGGCTTCAGACGGAAATACTTAACAGATTCTGCTTGTTGCTACCTCCTAGAAACTATCAGGGCATATGTGGATCAGGGAAGGGTGGTGGGAGCAGTCTTCCTTGATCTGCGTAAAGCTTTTGATACTGTCAATCACCAGATACTTTATAGTAGGTTGCGTCAATACAATCTCTTTGAGCACACCCAAAAGTGGATAAGATCTTATTTGAGCGACCGACATCAGAGTGTACGAGTGAATATTATCCAATCTGCGTTTAGAGCTACTTCGATGGGAGTGCCGCAAGGGTCTATTTTGGGACCCTTGCTTTTTAGCATCTATATAAATGACCTCCCCAGAGTGTGTTCTGACGTTGATGTAATTATGTACACTGATGATACGGTGATCTTCACTTTTGGGAAAAACGAGCTGGAGGTTGCTGAAAAATTATCAAAAGAAATGCAGAAAGTTGCAGAATGGTTGCAGACGTCCTGCCTGACCTTAAACGTTCAATCAATCAATCAAATTTTATTTTTATAGCGCCTTACAACAGCCAAAAGGTGCACAAGGCGCTTTTCAGTAAAAGCATCAATAGACAACAGAAAAAAAAAAAAAAAAAAAAAAATATCAGCCAGAGTCGGAGATTACATGTTAAAAGCTTGTCTGAACAGATGTGTTTTTAACTGCGACTTAAAAGCACTCAACACGGTGATGCTTCGTAGGAGTGTTGGTAAAGCGTTCCACAGTTTAAGGCCCTGGACAGCAAATGACCGGCCTCCAAACTTTTTATATTTAAATTTGGGAATGACCAAATAG
Organism: Rhinichthys osculus; assembly: GCA_029959095.1. NCBI lineage: Eukaryota > Metazoa > Chordata > Actinopteri > Cypriniformes > Leuciscidae > Rhinichthys > Rhinichthys osculus. The sequence continues at coordinate 40,796,606 of JARWKJ010000001.1, read as the reverse complement.
GTGTGTTCAGATGAGCGGAGAGTTCTGGGTGGATGATAGACCGTTACTAAATCGGCGAGGTAGACCGGGGCCAGACCATTGATGGCCTTGAACACGAACAGCAGGACCTTATACTCCACCCTAAACCGTATCGGGAGCCAGTGGAGCGAGCGGAGGACGGGGGTGATGTGCGAGCGTTTGGAGGTGTTAGTGAGGAGACGTGCTGCCGCGTTTTGAACCAGTTGAAGCCGATTAAGAAATGATTGATTAAGTCCAGTGTAGAGGGCATTACAGTAGTCTATCCTCGAGCTAATAAAGGCATGAATGACTTTTTCAAGGTCAGACTTTTTTTTAGAGGGGGTCCAGCGCAGAACGATTGTTCAGAATCACAGGAAGGTAGATCTGGAGGTCGTCTGCATAGAAATGAAAGTGAACGTTATGATTGGAGATGAGTTGTCCAAGTGGCAGCATATAGAGAGAGAACAGAACAGGACCGAGAATGGATCCTTGAGGCACACCGGATGACAGAGGGGCAGATGAGGAGGAAAAGTCGTCGAGCATTACTGAAAAAGTTCTGTTAGTGAGATATGAGGAGAACCAATTGAGCACTGCGCCCTGCAAACCAACAAAATGTTGAAGACGGGAGATGAGGATGGAATGATCCACGGTGTCAAATGCAGCGGTAAGGTCCAGTAGGACCAAAACCACAGAGCTTTTACTATCCAGAGCTCCAAGAATGTCATCATGGACCCTCAGTAACGCTGATTCAGTGCTATGTCTGGACCTGAAACCGGACTGAAATTTATCACTAATGACGTGCAGTTGTAGGTGAGACTGAAGCTGGGAGAAAACAAGCTTCTCCATCAGCTTAGACAGAAGTGACAGATGAGATATTGGTCGAAAATTGGACAGTATGGTGGAATCTAGGTTGGGTTTTTTGAGCAGCGGTCTAACAATAGCGTGTTTGAGAGCAGTGGGAGCAGTCCCCAAACTTAGACAGCTATTTATGAAGGTGACGAGAAAAGGACCTACAAAGTCAATAGCCTCTTTCAAAATCCTGGCAGGAACAGCGTCTAGAGGACAGGTGGTAGGCTTCAGCTCATGGACAGCTTTTTTGAGGTCCTCCAGAGTAACTGCATCAAAGTTCTCCAGCATGCATTGCATCGCTCGGGAGGAAAAGACAACAGCAGGAGCTTGTGTGATAGTTTGCCTAACAGACGAAACCTTGTCCAAAAAGTGTTGTTTGAATGCATTGCATGTTTTTTCTGATACATCATTCAAAACAACAGACACCGGATTAATGACAGAATTAATAGTGCTAAACAGGATACCAGGGCGGTGGCTATTGCTATTGATGAGATTAGAAAGGTACTGTCCTTTAGCTTCCTTGACTGCTCTCTGATAGGTGGCAAGACTGTCTCTAAACATCTCCAGTGACACCTGCAGCCTATCCTTCTTCCATTTTCGCTCAGCCTGTCTACACTGGCGCCTGAGGGCCCAAGTTGAATCATTGAGCCAGGGGTCGGATGGACCTTTGGTTGTCTTTACCTTGTAGGGCGCAACAGAGTCCATAATCTGGGAGCAGATGGTGTGGAAGGAGGAGAGGAGAAGGTCAGGACATAGAGGCGATGTCAGTTCAGCAGTGGAGACGATGTCAGAAACAGAGAAGGCAGCAACAAAGTTATCGACTGTAGATGAAGTAATAATGCGACGACGATGGGGGGCAGTGGATGAGGGAGCAGGAGGAACAGCACAGATGTCAAACCGTATGAGAGAGTGGTCAGAGATGGGAAAATCCAGAACCTCACAGGTTGACACTATCACCCCACTAGAGATAATAAGGTCAAGAGTATGACCCAACCTATGAGTGGGATGGGATATGGACTGGGTAAGGTCCAATGAATCTAAAAGTGCCTTAAAATCATTAGCAGGTTTATCAGAGGGGCAACAAACGTGAATGTTAAAATCCCCACAGATTAAAATATTATCAAACTTTGCCAGAAACTCTGTCAGAAACTCTGAAAACTCATTTAAAAAATCCTTATTTAATTTTGGTGGCCGGTAGATTACTGCACATAAGATGGGACAGGGTAGTGTGAGCACAAATGCTTGTAACTCAAAGCTGGAATACCCTCTAGTGGACAGCTGGCGGCATATCAAGGACTGTCTGTGTGTAGTAGCTATCCCCCCGCCCCCACCCGTTTGCCGCGGGGTGTTTAGGTAAAGATAGCCAGAGGGGAGGAGTTCCGAAAAGGCACTGACGTCACCTGGGGGAAGCCAGGTTTCGGTGAGGAAAAACAAATCCAGATTGTACGAGGAGATGACATCATTGAGGACAAATGTTTTGTTATTGAGCGATCTGGTGTTACATAATGCCATGCGAAACGTGGTCGAGTTGACAGGCGGCGATGTCACACGAGGAATTGGAATGAGGTTTCTTTGGACGCAACCCCGGGTAGATGTTTTGACGCGGCGGGTACACGGAAATGGAACACCAGTGTTGGAGTTAACTGGCCGAAGCCATCGGTAGCATTCCCACGATCTTCTAGCACTGCCAAGTCCTGATTGATTTCCAGTCCTCGACGACGGAGAATCCAGGAAAGTCCTCAGCCTGACATGTAACCCCCTTCTCCGACCGCGTCTTCTGCGACGCTTACTGCCTGATAGCAGACAGATAGGGCGTCTCAGGTAAGAAGGAATTAATGTCAACAGTGGCGGTGGTGGTTTGAAGGATTGGGCATTTAGGAGGTGATTAGTTGTAAAACGCAATTCCAGCAGCGTAGTGCGATCGTAAACAATAATCGGCGAGACGGTAGCAAAAACAAACATGAAAAAACAGAAAAGCAAGTGGCAAGCCAAACATAGCGGCGCCATCTTCAGTTCACTTCCCTCAAGGAACGTTGATAAAACAGTCTCAATGTTTTTTTCAAATAAACGTAAAATACAACAAACTCAAGAAATTCAAGTAAATGGACAAAAAATTAAAAATGTAAATGAAACAAAATATTTAGGTTTAGTACTTGAATCAAAGCTTGGTTTTAAAAGTCACATAAAAAAACTAAATTAAAATTTAATTTTATGAACTATAAACATATTAGAAATTCATTAACTACGGAAGCCTCAAACACATTCCTTAATACTATGATTGTTTCACATCTTTTGTATTGCATGTCTAGTTGGTCTCAGGCGTGTAAAACATTGCTTAAGTTTCTTGAATCATTATACAAAAGGGCTATAAAAATTCATGATAAAAAGTCTCGCTACTACCATCATTGTAAAGTATTAAGTAAATATAACATTTTAAATTTTGAAAACCTTATTAAATATAATCAAATTTCTTCTCTATTTAAAATTATTCATAACATCGCTGCTCCTCCCTTAAGAAGATTTGTGACACTAAATTCGGAGAGAAATTTTAGAACCACACGGTCGACAGTTAGAGGAGAGTGCAGCGTTCCAAGATGCAGAACCACATATGGTCAACAATCGTTCTCTTATAAAGCAGTGAGCCTTTGGAATACTCTTCCAAATGAAATTATCTCTTGCACTAACTATAGCATATTTACACGCCTGACCAAACAGTGGTTATTAACAAAGCAAACCTGTACGCACTGAATGACTGCGATACGAATGATGTAATCTGTGAATGAATAAGTTATAGATTCCTGAAGTAGAGAGTGTTATGATGTGAGTGAAGTGATGCTTCTGTGTATTATAATTCTGTACATATTTTTTAAATTTTGTAAGTATATCATCAACCTGTCCAGGGACTGCAGGCGGAAATTAGCATTTTTGCTATAACCTGGCACATGACATCTCTTCTTTCTTAGATTAATGTTTTTTGTGCATTGTCCCAGATTAAAAAAAAAAAAAACAGCAGCACCCGCTCCAAACACTGGCAGCACCCGCTCCTAACAACACTGGCAGCACCCGCTCCTAACAACACTGGCAGCACCCGCTCCTAACAACACTGGCAGCACCCGCTCCTAACAATACTGGCAGCACCCGCTCCTACTAACACTGGCAGCACCCACTCCAAACACTGGCAGCACCCGCTCCTAACAACACTGGCAGCACCCGCTCCTAACAACACTGGCAGCACCCGCTCCTAACAACACTGGCAGCACCCACTCCAAACACTGGCAGCACCCGCTCCTAACAACACTGGCAGCACCCGCTCCTAACAACACTGGCAGCACCCGCTCCTAACAACACTGGCAGCACCCGCTCCTAACAACACTGGCAGCACCCGCTCCTAACAACACTGGCAGCACCCGCTCCTAACAACACTGGCAGCACCCACTCCAAACACTGGCAGCACCCGCTCCTAACAACACTGGCAGCACCCGCTCCTAACATCACTGGCAGCACCCGCTCCTAACAACACTGGCAGCACCCGCTCCTAACAACACTGGCAGCACCCGCTCCTAACAACACTGGCAGCACCCACTCCAAACACTGGCAGCACCCGCTCCTAACAACACTGGCAGCACCCGCTCCTAACAACACTGGCAGCACCCACTCCAAACACTGGCAGCACCCGCTCCTAACAACACTGGCAGCACCCGCTCCTAACAACACTGGCAGCACCCGCTCCTAACAACACTGGCAGCACCCGCTCCTAACAACACTGGCAGCACCCACTCCTAACAACACTGGCAGCACCCGCTCCTAACAACACTGGCAGCACCCGCTCCTAACAACACTGGCAGCACCCGCTCCTAACAACACTGGCAGCACCCGCTCCAAACACTGGCAGCACCCGCTCCTAACAACACTGGCAGCACCCGCTCCAAACACTGGCAGCACCCGCTCCAAACAACACTGGCAGCACCCGCTCCTAACAACACTGGCAGCACCCGCTCCTAACATCACTGGCAGCACCCGCTCCTAACAACACTGGCAGCACCCGCTCCTAACAACACTGGCAGCACCCGCTCCTAACAACACTGGCAGCACCCGCTCCTAACAACACTGGCAGCACCCACTCCAAACACTGGCAGCACCCGCTCCTAACAACACTGGCAGCACCCGCTCCAAACAACACTGGCAGCACCCGCTCCTAACAACACTGGCAGCACCCGCTCCTAACAACACTGGCAGCACCCGCTCCTAACAACACTGGCAGCACCCGCTCCTAACAACACTGGTTGGAATCACCAACCCGTCGATCTTGGAAGCATTTTAAGTCGATCGCTTAGAGTTTCCAAAATCAGAGAAAAAAAGCCTATTGTGTGTAGTAAGTGTGTCTAGGGGATGCGGAGGCGCGCGCGCTGTCACAATCACGTCATTTTTGCACCTTTGGGCTCATGCGGACGCGTCGAGTTTAAACAAGGCTTTACGCTTTAACCAGCTCAGCCACAGTAACAGCTCATATTAGCCAGCTAAACTTTTACTACCCTGTTAGAAAAAATATATAGTTGCATAGTTTCATGTGGGTCTTCTCCCTCGCTGTATTATGGGTTTGCTTTGTGGGGAGAATCTGCTGGTTACGTTCGTGAGACAATCAGCTGATTACTATTATTATATTATGTAAGGTGCATTGTGTAATATTTCTGAGGATCTATTGACAGAGATGCAATATAAAATCCATAACTATGTTTTCAGTGGTGTATAAAGACCTTACTTAATGAACCGTTATGTTTTTATTACCTTAGAATGAGACATTTATATCTACATAGGCGCGGGAATCCCCTTCTATGAAGGTCTGAAGGTATGTTCATCTAGTGGTGAATCCTGCAAATTGCAAACAGCAAGTCACTCGCGGCCTATCCCTCGGTTTTCAAACTCGAATGAGAAGCTACGGTGGCCGACGTAAGACAAAATATGTCGTCGTCTGAGTCAGCAGCAGAGAGTAGTAAGTCAAGCAATGAGGTTTCTTTAGCGCTGTTTGTTTGCTTTCGGCTACGGTAGAAACATACCTTCAGACCTTCATAGAAGGGGATTCCCGCGCCTATGTAGATATAAATGTCTCATTCTAAGGTAATAAAAACATAACGGTTCATTAAGTAAGGTCTTTATACACCACTGAAAACATAGTTATGGATTTTATATTGCATCTCTGTCAATAGATCCTCAGAAATATTACACAATGCACCTTACATAATATAATAATAGTAATCAGCTGATTGTCTCACGAACGTAACCAGCACATTCTCCCCACAAAGCAAACCCATAATACAGCGAGGGAGAAGACCCACATGAAACTATGCAACTATATATTTTTTCTAACAGGGTAGTAAAAGTTTAGCTGGCTAATATGAGCTGTTACTGTGGCTGAGCCTTGTTTAAACTCGACGCGTCCGCATGAGCCCAAAGGTGCAAAAATGACGTGATTGTGACATCGCGCGCGCCTCCGCATCCCCTAGACACACTTACTACACACAATAGGCTTTTTTTCTCTGATTTTGGAAACTCTAAGCGATCGACTTAAAATGCTTCCAAGATCGACGGGTTGGTGATTCCTGTAACTGTTTACGTCAATGACAAGAGTAGCCTACTAATCAGCTGTCTCACGAACTTAACCAGCACATTTATCCCCACTTAGCAAAGCCATAACACAGCGAGGGAGAAGAATTAAGTTACATGAAACAATCCAACTACATATTTACACCACTGACAAGGGAAAAGTCACTACTCACGGTGTTTATGACTAGCTTCTTCTAGCTTCCTGCGGCTTCTCTTTCAATGTAGTGACGAAACGCGCTCTGTAACGCTGTGTGTTCGCGGTCGGCTACTGTAGAAACATGACGTCACAATATGGCGACCTTCATAGAAGGGGATTCCCGCGCCTATGTAGATATAAATGCCTCATTCTAAGGTAATAAAAACATTACGGTTTATTAAGTAAGTTCTTTATACACCACTGAACACATAGTTATGGATGTCATATTGCATTTCTGTTAATAAATACTCAAAATTTTTACACACTGCACCTTTAAACGCTCTGAAACTCGCGTTTTGATTGGCTTCTTGTATTACATTAAAGGAACACGTTTTCTTTTTGAGTTCATGTCTTAATAGCTGTAAGAATCTGTGTGCATTGGAGTAGCGGGTTTCCATTCAGGCAAACATGCTCAGCTTCATAAATGTATGATGAACAGCATAAACGATCAGCCATTTAAAATGAAACATTAATCTGTGATATTAATGTTGTACACTAGATGAAGCAACAGGATCTTTAAGCCTTTCAGTTTCCTTCCATTTGAATGGAAATACAGTGATTTACTTCATTTGTTTAACTATGGTGTACTGACAGAATAGTTTTAATAAGTGTAGAAATATGTTTACGGCTTATAGATCATTACATGTTTATTTAACTTTTATAGAAACCCAAAAAAACATTTTTCAAATTGACAGACAGATTAAATATTCTGTCCATTTAAAATGAAGATATAATTTTATTTGCCTTTGAAGAAAATACACATTTTTAGATTTCCACTGTATAAAGACACTTATATTTGTGGTGTGAATAAAAAAAAGAAACAGCACATTCTCATATTACACCAGCTTATAAACGCAGCACAAGAATGTACATTTATGTATTTTTTCTAACATGCTGTCTTAAATAATAATAATTAATCCAAATTTAACCCCTTGTTTGTAATTAATAAGAATTATACACAATATAAAGAGTTAAAGCTGATTATAATGAGGAAGTGGAGAGTTTTTACCTGGCACATTTTTCTCCGACACGAGACCACAGCAGTTCACCATTCTGGCTCTCTGAGGAACAAATCAGCTTTCATTATATTTCATGTGTCTGATTCGACATTCCTCTAACGTTGTTACGTTACATATAATCAGCTGCAAGAGCCGCTGTGTACAAGTGTGTATCAGTACAGAAATATCGTAAACACACACGACTAAAAGAATAATAGTAAATCTTTACCATTTTAAAGGTGCTAACTGGAATTTAAAAAATAGTTCATAAGAAACTAAAAACCTTTGCCTTTACAAAGTGAAAGTAAACAGGAAGTGAAGGTAAACAGGAATCAAGTCTTACTGCTTTTATAAATCCTCAGCGATCGACTCAGTCAGTAAATAAGAGGAAAATGACTCTCTGACTGACCGTGTAAAGATGTTTCGGGAAGAATCGGATGACTTGCAGTTGCAGTAAATGAATCAGGCAGCAGTTTTGAGGAAAAGGCGCTCATGAATATTAAGAATGACGCAATGACGCTGTAGGCCACGTGATAATGACATCATGGCAAAAGTAGTACGCACAGATTACATTCATACTGAACACTCATACTATGTAGAAGCAGTGGTTAAATTGGCTTTTATATGGAGGGGAGCCCTTATTTACGGTGAATGGTCATCATTCAAAATCGCGCCGTAAAATGACTTAATGTGTTTTTACACCAAAGAGGCTCTTTTTCCAGTATTAATGTGTAAGGTGGGGTTGAATACATATTTAAACAAAGAGAAATACTTTACAATTCACTTTTTTTTACCTTTAATGTTAACAGACAGCAACGGATTTCACCCTCGGGAAATGTATGAAATTGAACATGTTTGAAAATATTGGTTGGCAAATATCTTTTAAAACACGAAAAAATGTTGATTTAAAAGAATCAGGGCCAATTTCTTTGGCAGTTTGTTGTTTGATTTAATCACACCGACACGCAGGGCCGTACAGGGATTTTCATAAATAAAAGTTCCAAAAAAAAAATCTTGCTAGGGGGGTTTGGGGGCAGTAGCTTTAAAAGCATGTCAGTGGTCAGCATGAAGTAGGCCTGTTTTATCAGATAACAGATTCTTTAACATGAGAATTAGAATTCTTTAACAGTTTAAATGTTGCAATGAGTGATCCACACTATAAAATGGAAATGCAGAATGTTTATGCATATTGTTGACAATACACAATCACATATTCGAAACGGGAATGTCCTTAAATAAGAAATGATTCAAGGATTATTTTGTAGATGTTACATTTCAAACAAACGCCAATGCAATCATTCTGTGCCCAGAGGCATACGGTGTGAGCAATTAGTGTGAGCCAGGCACGGCGCCAGGATTCCAGGTTTGGATGGGCCAGACCAATTGTGGGTGGGCCTTAAATTAAAAACGTTATCCAATCACAGTTTAACCTAATAAAAAATACTGACTAACATATCTGTACGTAGGCTAGATTTTAATAGCTTGATGCTCTTTAAATATTTTGTTGCATTGTTACAAATTTTCGGTGCATATGGAGTCAGGACGGACCTATCTGCGATCGCTCTCCTTGGTTCTGACCAAAGAAGAGCGCTTTGGAATCTCCATTACGCATCATACCTGGGCTGCGTTTCCCGATAAAAGAAAAAGCGGTGTTCTTTATAAAAGAAGCACTTCAGACATAGTTGGAATTGCATTTATTAGGACTCATGGGATAGGCAGAGGTGCTGGCGCCCTCCTAGCAACGGCGCTGGTCGCGCTAGCAGCAATAGTCGCACTATAGCGGGTGGCAGAGACGAAGATGTGCTAGGTGATGTGGATCTCAGCTTTCCTTCATCTCCTGGTTGCAGCGATGACTCAGAGACTGTACGTGCGCGTTTACCTAAACAACGACTGTTGCAACATTGTCCTTTACTGGAAATTATTTTCACACTTTCACAAGCTAATGATAAGCACTGACGCTGCAATATTTCTGGAGACATGGAGTGGGTAAAAAATTTTTTTGACCACTTGAGTTTTGTTTTGTAGAAAGACTTTTTTTTAAACATTTTCGTTTCGTATAAATTGTATCTTAATTTTGATCAAAGTTTTATCAACCAATTGCCTGTATTTAATAAATAAGAAGCAATATATAGCAGACAATGTAATAAGGCGCCGGCACGATCACTTGCATTGCAGGACAACTGGAGCATGTTTCCGCCACAGAGTAAAAAATAATAAAATGTAATTGCGATTTTTTTTATCTCACAATTCTGACTTTTTATCTCAGGTTAGCTATAAATTCAGAATTGCGTGATATAGGCCTAAAGTCGCAACTGTAGTTATTAAGTCAAAATTGCGTAATATAAAGTGCGAGATATAGGCTATAGCTTGAAATTCTGACTATTTTTTCACAGAATTGCATGTTTATATCTCGCCATTCTGACTTTATAATACGCAATTGAGAGATATAAAGGCAGAATTGCATGATATAAAGTCGCAATTGCGTGTTACAAAGTCAGAATTGAATTGTGAGATATAAACTATTCTGGGGTAAAAAAATTAATAAAAAAAGCAATTGCGACTTTATTTCACGCAATTCTGACTTTATAACACGCAATCGCTGCTTTATTTCACGCAATTCTGACTTTATAACACGCAATCGCGGCTTTATTTCACGCAATTCTGAGTAATAAAGTCAGAATTGTGAGATGTAAACTCGCAATTGTGATATAAAAAGTCGCAACTATCTTTTAAAATGTTTTATTCTATGGCGGAAACAAGCTTCCATAGTAGGCTATAGCCTATAGCCTGTCCTATTTAATTAGCCTAATTAAATTAATATAAAGGGGCGATTTGCCCACTAATGGCATTGAACTTGAACAACTAGGGAAAAAAATAGTCGGAGGCCTTATTCCACATATCTTGGAAGTTCGAGCCAGCAGGCCATTCTGGGTTGAGCGCGTGACCTGCGGAATGAGTGAGCAGAGCGGGATATTCAGAAATGCGCTCTCAGCTCACATGCTCTGATCGGAGCAAACCCGAACACTGTCTGCTGAACTTGCGCAGAAACATCAAAATAGACATAACCAGCTTTTTGATTTTTTTTTTAAAACTAAACATTTAGACTATTTTAGCACAAATTATGAGCTTATTGGCGATTTTTTAAATAATTATTGACAAAACATTTTTGAAGAAAAGTTTTGGGTGGGCCTGTTGAAAAGTGGGTGGGCCTAGGCCCGTCAGGCCCACCCATAACGTCGTGCCTGGTGTGAGCATCAAAGATCAGTTTCAGCTACTTTTTCTTTCCTAAATTAATCAATATTTTTGGACTAGCTAATCTGTTCATTTAATCAATGGTTCAATTGCTCACTCATAAAGACAGTCACTTGTCGCCGCCTTCTGGCTTAATGATGCAAACAGTGAAAAGTCGAACACATTCGAGGTAACGTTATACAAATATATTACAATAATAATTGCAATATATTTAATAGGGTGCTGTTGTTAAATTGAGCGTATAGTATCCACTGTCTTTGATCAAACTGAGTATTTCTGTCGATCATTTAAAACGACAAACAGCTGTTTAGATTACTTGCATCTCTCGCACTGAATGATCGTTAACTGAAGCGTGAAGCGTCGCGTTGTGATTCGCGCTCGGCTTGCGCTTCTGTGAACATAAATCCCACTTGCTTTGATTGGACTCAAACATTTTGACATTGACGAGCGGGTGCGTGCTGAAGCAGCTCAGACGAGAAGGTCAGTTATCGTTGCGATGGGCGAATCATTGCAGCACCAAATTCGAGTTAATATTAGCCAATTATTTCATAACTTTCATTAAGTACACTCAACAAAAAAAGCTGAGCTCCGGCAGGGTGTGTTGTGGACCCGAGGAGGCGGAGCTGCGCTCCGGTGCGCTCCGCCCCAATTTAACCTATGTATAGAAGTACCTATGAGAGTGTGAGATTCAGACTCCGCTGTTGTTGGTTAAAGCACTGGACTGGTAATCTGACCATATGAAGCAAAACTGTGTAATCAGATGTCCGTTTCTGGATTATAATTAACACAGTTGGGTTAGACCTGTTAAAACCAACTATTTTAGCTAGTTAACCTGGATGGATTGAGTTTTCAAACAACAGTCATGAAGACATTAGACTTGGTAAAAATGCCAAAGATGTATTAAATGCAATAAACCGATGACAAATACAGAACTAGCCGCTGGAAACAGACGACTGATGTGAATTCTGCTTTAATGTGATGAGGTCAAAGTTCATGGTGACAGATATTGGATGTTAAAGGGATTTTACAAAAGGGTTATCATGAAGACCAGAACACTTTACATGTCTTATCCTGCAGATATGATAACATTGTAAACGTATTTGCCTCATCGCTAGCACTTGTGCTTTCAGGAGAATAACAGTGTATAGATCTGATCAGAATCATTAATGTGATCATCCGTCACGAGCAGCAGGAAAACACCCAGTCTTCAACCTTTACCTTTCATAGATGTCAAGCCTGAAAAATGACTCCTTATGGTGAGCAAAGAATGCATAAAGACCCGTTGGCTCTAAGAATGAAGAAACAAAAGACTGTGAGAGGAATGCATTCAGCTCTGTGAATGTTTGCTCTGGGTGTGAACGAGTGTAAATCCAAACAGTCTGTCTGAGAACGCCCGACAGATGAAGTAAAACACTGAAACATGAAGACATCAGGAAGATTCATTTATTCAGATTATAATATTTACAATTAAATATTCAGGATTCAGCAGGAATCAAATATTTTACAATAATAAATGTTCATTTACTGCTCAATGTTCAGTTTATGCTGAAGTTCTAAAAAAACATGTAATAATTGTCTTCACAGTCTGGCAGAGCTTTAAAAAAACAAACTGAGTAACTTAAAAACTAAGTATAGCTTCTTCACTGTCAGAATTACAAACACAACATAACCAAGTGTGTATCACCAATAAACTGCAAGAATAAAGCTGGTCAAAGTGTGTTTGTGATGGTCAGTTCAGCCGTTGTTGAGCGAGTCTGACTCTTGATGCTGGTGTCCATCTTCAGCACCCGATCCTTCCCTTCTGTACACATACACACACAGTGTGATGAGAGTAACCAGGCGAGTGTGAGGAGAGTAACCAGGCGAGTGTGAGGAGAGTAACCAGACGAGTGTGAGGAGAGTAACCAGACGAGTGTGAGGAGAGTAACCGGACGAGTGTGAGGAGAGTAACCGGACGAGTGTGAGGAGAGTAACCAGACGAGTGTGAGGAGAGTAACCAGACGAGTGTGAGGAGAGTAACCAGACGAGTGTGAGGAGAGTAACCAGACGAGTGTGAGGAGAGTAACCAGGCGAGTTTGAGGAGAGTAACCAGACGAGTGTGAGGAGAGTAACCAGACGAGTGTGAGGAGAGTAACCAGGCGAGTGTCAGGAGAGTAACCAGACGAGTGTGAGGAGAGTAACCAGGCGAGTGTCAGGAGAGTAACCAGGCGAGTGTGAGGAGAGTAACCAGGCGAGTGTGATGAGAGTAACCAGACGAGTGTGATGAGAGTAACCAGACGAGTGTGATGAGAGTAACCAGACGAGTGTGAGGAGAGTAACCAGACGAGTGTGATGAGAGTAACCAGACGAGTGTGAGGAGAGTAACCAGGCGAGTGTGATGAGAGTAACCAGACGAGTGTGAAGAGAGTAACCAGGCGAGTGTGAGGAGAGTAACCAGACGAGTGTGAGGAGAGTAACCAGTCGAGTGTGATGAGAATAACCAGACGAGTGTGATGAGAGTAACCAGACGAGTGTGATGAGAGTAACCAGACGAGTGTGATGAGAGTAACCAGACGAGTGTGAGGAGAGTAACCAGGAGAGTGTGATGAGAGTAACCAGACGAGTGTGATGAGAGTAACCAGACGAGTGTGATGAGAGTAACCAGGCGAGTGTGAGGAGAGTAACCAGACGAGTGTGAGGAGAGTAACCAGACGAGTGTGAGGAGAGTAACCAGACGAGTGTGAGGAGAGTAACCAGGCGAGTGTGAGGAGAGTAACCAGGCGAGTGTGAGGAGAGTAACCAGACGAGTGTGAGGAGAGTAACCAGGCGAGTGTGAGGAAAGTAACCAGACGAGTGTGAGGAGAGTAACCAGACGAGTGTGATGAAAGTAACCAGACGAGTGTGAGGAGAGTAACCAGGCGAGTGTGAGGAGAGTAACCAGACGAGTGTGAGGAGAGTAACCAGACGAGTGTGAGGAGAGTAACCAGACGAGTGTGAGGAGAGTAACCAGACGAGTGTGAGGAGAGTAACCAGACGAGTGTGAGGAGAGTAACCAGACGAGTGTGAGGAGAGTAACCAGGCGAGTGTGAGGAGAGTAACCAGGCGAGTGTGAGGAGAGTAACCAGACGAGTGTGAGGAGAGTAACCAGGCGAGTGTGAGGAGAGTAACCAGACGAGTGTGAGGAGAGTAACCAGACGAGTGTGATGAAAGTAACCAGACGAGTGTGAGGAGAGTAACCAGGCGAGTGTGAGGAAAGTAACCAGACGAGTGTGAGGAGAGTAACCAGACGAGTGTGATGAAAGTAACCAGACGAGTGTGAGGAGAGTAACCAGACGAGTGTGATGGAAGTAACCAGACGAGTGTGAGGAGAGTAACCAGGCGAGTGTGAGGAAAGTAACCAGACGAGTGTGAGGAGAGTAACCAGACGAGTGTGATGAAACCAGGCGAGTGTGAGGAGAGTAACCAGACGAGTGTGAGGAGAGTAACCAGGCGAGTGTAAGGAGAGTAACCAGACGAGTGTGAGGAGAGTAACCAGACGAGTGTGATGAGAGTAACCAGACGAGTGTGAGGAGAGTAACCAGACGAGTGTGATGAGAGTAACCAGGCGAGTGTGAGGAGAGTAACCAGACGAGTGTGATGAGAGTAACCAGGCGAGTGTGAGGAGAGTAACCAGGCGAGTGTGAGGAGAGTAACCAGACGAGTGTGAGGAGAGTAACCAGACGAGTGTGAGGAGAGTAACCAGACGAGCGTGAGGAGAGTAACCAGACGAGTGTGAGGAGAGTAACCAGACGAGTGTGAGGAGAGTAACCAGGCGAGTGTGAGGAGAGTAACCAGACGAGAGTGATGAGAGTAACCAGGCGAGTGTGAGGAGAGTAACCAGGCGAGTGTGAGGAGAGTAACCAGACGAGTGTGAGGAGAGTTACCAGACGAGTGTGAGGAGAGTAACCAGACGAGTGTGAGGAGAGTAACCAGACGAGTGTGAGGAGAGTAACCAGACGAGTGTGAGGAGAGTAACCAGACGTAACCAGACGAGTGTGAGGAGAGTAACCAGACGACTGTGAGGAGAGTAACCAGACGAGTGTGAGGAGAATAACCAGACGAGTGTGAGAAGAGTAACCAGACGAGTGTGAGGAGAGTAACCAGGCGAGTGTGATGAGAGTAACCAGACGAGTGTGATGAGAGTAACCAGACGAGTGTGATGAGAGTAACCAGACGAGTGTGATGAGAGTAACCAGACGAGTGTGATGAGAGTAACCAGACGAGTGTGATGAGAGTAACCAGACGAGTGTGATGAGAGTAACCAGACGAGTGTGATGAGAGTAACCAGACGAGTGTGATGAGAGTAACCAGGCGAGTGTGAGGAGAGTAACCAGACGAGTGTGAGGAGAGTAACCAGACGAGTGTGAGGAGAGTAACCAGACGAGTGTGAGGAGAGTAACCAGACGAGTGTGATGAGAGTAACCAGACGAGTGTGATGAGAGTAACCAGACGAGTGTGAGGAGAGTAACCAGACGAGTGTGAGGAGAGTAACCAGACGAGTGTGAGGAGAGTAACCAGACGAGTGTGATGAGAGTAACCAGACGAGTGTGATGAGAGTAACCAGACGAGTGTGATGAGAGTAACCAGACGAGTGTGAGGAGAGTAACCAGACGAGTGTGAGGAGAGTAACCAGACGAGTGTGAGGAGAGTAACCAGACGAGTGTGAGGAGAGTAACCAGACGAGTGTGAGGAGAGTAACCAGACGAGTGTGAGGAGAGTAACCAGACGAGTGTGATGAGAGTAACCAGACGAGTGTGAGGAGAGTAACCAGACGAGTGTGAGGAGAGTAACCAGACGAGTGTGAGGAGAGTAACCAGACGAGTGTGAGGAGAGTAACCAGACGAGTGTGAGGAGAGTAACCAGACGAGTGTGATGAGAGTAACCAGGCGAGTGTGAGGAGAGTAACCAGACGAGTGTGATGAGAGTAACCAGACGATTGTGAGGAGAGTAACCAGACGAGTGTGATGAGAGTAACCAGACGAGTGTGAGGAGAGTAACCAGACGAGTGTGAGGAGAGTAACCAGACGAGTGTGAGGAGAGTAACCAGACGAGTATGAGGAGAGTAAGCAGACGAGTGTGAGGAGAGTAACCAGACGAGTGTGAGGATAGTAATCAGACGAGTGTGAGGAGAGTAACCAGACGAGTGTGAGGAGAGTAACCAGACGAGTGTGATGAGAGTAACCAGACGAGTGTGAGGAGAGTAACCAGACGAGTGTGAGGAGAGTAACCAGACGAGTGTGAGGAGAGTAACCAGACGAGTGTGATGAGAGTAACCAGACGACTGTGAGGAGAGTAACCAGGCGAGTGTGATGACAGTAACCAGACGAGTGTGAGGAGAGTAACCAGACGAGTGTGAGGAGAGTAACCAGACGAGTGTGAGGAGAGTAACCAGACGAGTGTGAGGAGAGTAACCAGACGAGTGTCAAGTAAAGTCAAGTCAAGTCATCTTCATTTATATAGCACTTTTAACAATGAATTGTTTCAAAGCAGCTTTACAGAGATAAACATATAATTTAAGGTAACAGATTGTTTTGGCGTTATAGCGGTTCTTGAATAATGTTACTTCCAGCTAAAGTTAACTTTGATTGATTCACCTCCGTCGAAATGATCAGACTTTAAACGCGAACCTGTGATTAACGCTGACGGCGTTCACATGCTCATTCAGAATTCTACAGTTATGTGCTTTTTAAAATATGTGCGCAGGTTTGTAATTCATACAACCCAGCCTAAACAAACTACTTTTCTTGCCTATAAATTTGATACAGAATTTTGTTTTATTTTATCACTTCGGGGTACGCGAGCCGGAATTCACAGCGCTTAATCTGTAGAGTGGGAAAGGGATCCTTCATAGGGAGAGGCTAGTGGATACTTCAGCACTGCATTGTCATCGGGTCCAGGCGAATCTCCTTCGTCAGATCTGGACACAGCCTGGATCCGGCAGGCTGCGGGAAAACCTTGGGATAAACAAAGACACTAATATTAGCGTAGATGCCATTCTTCTTATGATGTAGCGAGTACATCAAGATTTAAGGGAAGTGTTCCCAGTTCCGGCTGACCTAATCTATGCAGCCTAACATTGAATTTATTGAAGTCTATAATGTATTATGTGTATGCTAGGTCAAAGAGATGTGTTTTTAGTCTAGCTTTGAACTGACAGAGTGTGTCTGCTTCCCGGACAATGGTAGGAAGACTGTTCCAAAGTTTTGGTGCTAAATAGGAAAAGGATCTACCGCCAGCAGTCGATTTAGATATTCTAGGTATTATCAACTGGCCGGAATTTTGAGATCACAATAGACGTGAAGGACTATAATGCGTTAAGAGCTCGCTCAAGTACTGCGGAGCTAAACCATTTAGTGCTTTGTAGGTAATCAACAATATTTTAAAATTTATACGATGTTTAATAGGGAGCCAATGCAGTGTTGACAGAACCGGGCTAATATGGTCATATTTCCTGGTTCTGGTAAGAACTCGAGCTGCGGCGTTTTGAACTAGCTGTAGTTTGTTTATTAAGCGTGCAGGGCAACCACCCAGTAGAGCATTACAATAATCTAGCCTTGAGGTCATGAACGCATGGACTAATTGTTCCGCATTTCCCAATGAGAGCATATGGCGTGTGAGGAGAGTAACCAGACGAGTGTGAGGAGAGTAACCAGGCGAGTGTGAGGAGAGTAACCAGGCGAGTGTGAGGAGAGTAACCAGACGAGTGTGATGAGAGTAACCAGACGAGTGTGAGGAGAGTAACCAGACGAGTGTGAGGAGAGTAACCAGACGAGTGTGAGGAGAGTAACCAGGCGAGTGTGAGGAGAGTAACCAGACGAGTTTGAGGAGAGTAACCAGGCGAGTTTGAGGAGAGTAACCAGACGAGTGTGAGGAGAGTAACCAGGCGAGTGTGAGGAGAGTAACCAGGCGAGTGTGAGGAGAGTAACCAGGCGAGTGTGAGGAGAGTAACCAGACGAGTGTGAGGAGAGTAACCAGGCGAGTGTGAGGAGAGTAACCAGGCGAGTGTGAGGAGAGTAACCAGGCGAGTGTGAGGAGAGTAACCAGACGAGTGTGATGAGAGTAACCAGACGAGTGTGAGGAGAGTTACCAGACGAGTGTGAGGAGAGTAACCAGACGAGTGTGAGAAGAGTAACCAGACGAGTTTGAGGAGAGTAACCGAGACGAGTGTGAGGAGAGTAACCAGGTGAGTGTGAGGAGAGTAACCAGGCGAGTGTGAGGAGAGTAACCAGACGAGTGTGAGGAGAGTAACCAGACGAGTGTGATGAGAGTAACCAGACGAGTGTGAGGAGAGTAACCAGGCGAGTGTGAGGAGAGTAACCAGGCGAGTGTGAGGAGAGTATCCAGACGAGTGTGAGGAGAGTAACCAGGCGAGTGTGAGGAGAGTAACCAGACGAGTGTGAGGAGAGTAACCAGGCGAATGTGAGGAGAGTAACCAGGCGAGTGTGAGGAGAGTATCCAGACGAGTGTGAGGAGAGTAACCAGGCGAGTGTGAGGAGAGTATCCAGACGAGTGTGAGGAGAGTAACCAGGCGAGTGTGAGGAGAGTAACCAGGCGAGTGTGAGGAGAGTATCCAGACGAGTGTGAGGAGAGTAACCAGGCGAGTGTGAGGAGAGTAACCAGGCGAGCGTGAGGACAGTAACCAGACGAGTGTGAGGAGAGTAACCAGGCGAGTGTGAGGAGAGTATCCAGACGAGTGTGAGGAGAGTAACCAGGCGAGTGTGAGGAGAGTAACCAGACGAGTGTGAGGAGAGTAACCAGGCGAGTGTGAGGAGAGTAACCAGGCGAGTGTGAGGAGAGTAACCAGGCGAGTGTGAGGAGAGTAACCAGGCGAGTGTGATGAGAGTAACCAGACGAGTGTGAGGAGAGTAACCAGACGAATGTGAGGAGAGTAACCAGACGAGTGTGAGGAGAGTAACCAGACGAGTGTGAGGAGAGTAACCAGACGAGTGTGAGGAGAGTAACCAGACGAGTGTGAGGAGAGTAACCAGACGAGTGTGAGGAGAGTAACCAGGCGAGTGTGAGGAGAGTAACCAGGCGAGTGTGAGGAGAGTAACCAGGCGAGTGTGAGGAGAGTAACCAGACGAGTGTGAGGAGAGTAACCAGACGAGTGTGATGAGAGTAACCAGACGAGTGTGAGGAGAGTAACCAGGCGAGTGTGAGGAGAGTAACCAGACGACTGTGATGAGAGTAACCAGACGAGTGTGATGAGAGTAACCAGGCGAGTGTGATGACAGTAACCAGACGAGTGTGAGGAGAGTAACCAGACGAGTGTGATGAGAGTAACCAGACGAGTGTGATGAGAGTAACCAGACGAGTGTGATGAGAGTAACCAGACGACTGTGAGGAGAGTAACCAGGCGAGTGTGATGACAGTAACCAGACGAGTGTGAGGAGAGTAACCAGACGAGTGTGATGAGAGTAACCAGACGAGTGTGAGGAGAGTAACCAGACGAGTGTGATGAGAGTAACCAGACGAGTGTGAGGAGAGTAACCAGACGAGTGTGATGAGAGTAACCAGATGAGTGTGATGAGAGTAACCAGACGAGTGTGATGAGAGTAACCAGACGAGTGTGAGGAGAGTAACCAGACGAGTGTGAGGAGAGTAACCAGACGAGTGTGAGGAGAGTAACCAGACGAGTGTGAGGAGAGTAACCAGGCGAGTGTGAGGAGAGTATCCAGACGAGTGTGAGGAGAGTAACCAGGCGAGTGTGAGCAGAGTAACCAGGCGAGTGTGAGCAGAGTAACCAGGCGAGTGTGAGGAGAGTATCCAGACGAGTGTGAGGAGAGTAACCAGGCGAGTGTGAGGAGAGTAACCAGGCGAGTGTGAGGAGAGTAACCAGACGAGTGTGAGGAGAGTAACCAGGCGAGTGTGAGGAGAGTATCCAGACGAGTGTGAGGAGAGTAACCAGGCGAGTGTGAGGAGAGTAACCAGACGAGTGTGAGTAGAGTAACCAGACGAGTGTGAGGAGAGTAACCAGACGAGTGTGAGGAGAGTAACCAGGCGAGTGTGAGGAGAGTAACCAGGCGAGTGTTATGAGAGTAACCAGACGAGTGTGAGGAGAGTAACCAGGCGAGTGTGAGGAGAGTAACCAGGCGAGTTTGAGGAGAGTAACCAGACGAGTGTGAGGAGAGTAACCAGACGAGTGTGATGAGAGTAACCAGACGAGTGTGAGGAGAGTAACCAGACGAGTGTGAGGAGAGTAACCAGACGAGTGTGAGGAGAGTAACCAGGCGAGTGTGATGAGATGGGGAGGAGTGAGGCTGAAAACTGTGGAGTCAGTGAGTCGATGGGACAGATCATTTGAACGTGCTCCTCCCTAACATTGTTAATAAAACTTGTTATTGAGAGGAAAGTGTGCAGCACATATTTACATATTCATTTAAATGTCTTCTTAGCAGCGAGACCATTTGTATGTTGAGGATGCTATATACAGTACATACAAACATATACATTCAGGGAAAAAAACAGAAGCCAACATTACATTGACAAAAAATGATTATAGACACTTTCTGGAAACCACTTCAGTAAATGAACATCAGTGCTTTTATCATTTATTCCTAGCCTGTTATGAACATGATTTCACTATCTATTGAATTAATATAGCTTATATATCACAGTGCACTATATACACAAATCATCGTGACAAACTGATAAGCAGAAAAAAAATGGTTAATTTCTTCATAAAATTGTATGCTTATTTTTAACTAAATATAACAACATTATGATTTGAAAACTGAAATGAAGTATTATGTCAGAGCAGTGATGTAAGCATCAGAAGATATGAGGTACTTTTCTGAAACATTAAATTGCTGTTTGCTCTTTGAATATGGACATCTTTACTTTTACTTTAGTATTTTGCTAGTCAGCTCCCGACGCGATGTATGTGTCGCAATAAATAATAAACCAGCAAATGATCTATCCTGAAAAGACGCTGATTTATTTTAAGTTTAAAGCTGCTGTAGGTAACTTTTGAAAAAATGTATTTGCTAAAACTGTCATTATGTCCTGACAGTAGAATATGCGACAGATAATCTGTGTAAAAATCAAGCTCCTCTGGCTCCTCCCAGTGGTCCTATTGCCATTTGCAAGAAATACACGCTCCCGGTCAGAAACAACAAATCAGAGCCAGGAGGAGTGTCTTAGCAGTGTCAATCACGCTCGTGTACGCGCTGATCACACTCCTCTCTTGCACAGCGCGAGCGCCGGAGCGCGAGCCGTCGTTCAAACTCAAGATTGCCGGCGTGCTGCAGCTGTGCTTATGACGGAGAAACAACCTAAACTGCCAATTCTCGAGTGACACCTGCTCATAAAACAAAGAGGTAAAAGGAAAAAGACTGATGATGATAAACAAGCGAATAAGAAAGAATTACGCAGAGCCCATTGACTCGGTGTCAAAACTCTAGCCGCATAACATGTGGATAAAATGTCACGCACTCTGCTAAGCAATTGAAAACAATTGAAACCTGCTAATTCACTGGCTTGTCATGTTGCTGAAATAATGTACTACCACACCTTATCTAGCATTATATATCGCTAGAATAATTACTTACATACTGTAACGTTAGTTACCGTTATATTAACGTTATCTTACTAGCTATTTATAACTTATAGAAAGAGTGCAACGTTATAAAGTTACATGTAGGCTATTGGAAAATAAATAATGATTTGAGGACCAAGTTTGTAGTCAAAGTATGGGCAGGCCATAGTCAATGTAAAGCATATTATTGACGTTTAGTCCCTATTAGTGAATGTGCCATATAACTTTTTATCCGCCGTTATGGGTGGCCCTGTTTACTAGCCTGCGCGTCCACGACGGGCTCCGCTGTGGAGGACGAGCTGTGGAGGAGGAGCTGTGGAGGAGGAGCTGTGGAGGACGAGCTGTGGAGGACGAGCTGTGGAGGACGAGCTGTGGAGGAGGAGCTGTGGAGGAGGAGCTGTGGAGGACGAGCTGTGGAGGGAGGGCTGTGGAGGGACGAGCTGTGGAGGACGAGCTGTGGGTGACGAGCTGTGGAGGACGAGCTGTGGGGGACGAGCTGTGGAGGGAGGAGCTGTGGGGGACGAGCTGTGGAGGACGAGCTGTGGAGGACGAGCTGAGCAGGACGAGCTGAGGAGAACGAGCTGTGGAGGACGAGCTGTGGAGGACGAGCTGTGGAAGAGGAGCTGTGGAGGACGAGCTGTGGAGGACGAGCTGTGGAGGACGAGCTGTGGAGGACGAGCTGAGGAGGACGAGCTGTGGAGGACGAGCTGTGGAGGACGAGCTGTGGAGGACGAGCTGAGGAGGACGAGCTGTGGAGGACGAGCTGTGGAGGACGAGCTGTGGAGGACGAGCTGAGGAGGACGAGCTGTGGAGGACGAGCTGTGGAGGACGAGCTGTGGAGGACGAGCTGTGGAGGACGAGCTGAGGAGGACGAGCTGTGGAGGACGAGCTGTGGAGGACGAGCTGTGGAGGACGAGCCGAGGAGGACGAGCTGTGGAGGACGAGCTGTGGAGGACGAGCTGTGGAGGACGAGCTGTGGAGGACGAGCTGTGGAGGACGGGCTGTAGCGCAGCAGAGAGCAAGGGGGTGCAGGGACCTGGAAGTTGTGCTTGTTCAAATTTTCAGGCTAAGTCAACGTTTTCTCAAAACTCCCTACTGGAGCTTTAAGTTTATTTTTAGAATACATTACAATCACTCCAAAAGAGATGATGACAACTTATAAACACACACACACAGCGAGCTGCACTGTTTAGCTTTTGGCTTCGCGGCCCCTGAAGGATGCGTTCATTTCAGCGCCATCAAAATGACTTAATCTAACGTCAGTCAGCTGCTGAAGAGTTGCATTTTTTTACCCGTTCATACATTCAGAAGGTGGGATCCATTTTGAAACGGTGACATGAATTGGTTTCATTACAGGTGAACAACAATTCATCAAAATGGACAAACAGCCTAGTATTTACTTTGATAAGTGGCCTGGCGTATAAGGTTTACAGACCCTTTAACATCTGTTGTAAAGATTCATCGGATTCAAACAGTGAATTCAGAGGGCATGAGGAATTATTTTCACCACAGAGTCGTGACCTTTAACCCCATTGAAAGTCTTTGGAATGTGCTGGAGGCTTTACAGAGCAGTTGTCAATGCAAGATATCAGCCAAACATTTACGCAACTCTTGATAAATGTTGTGATGTTGCATAATGCTGTCGAAACATTGCCATGACGAATGCACACTAATCAGAGTGTGACATGTTTTTTGGCCAGCTGAGAATGAAGTTGCTCTAAACCGGTCTAACTGTTTATCTAGCTGAGAAACACAGACAGTTGAACAGCAGCTCATTCGGATAGGAGAGCAGATTCTCACCCGAGGACCACGTGTAGTGAAGTTAGGGTCAGTGAAGTGCTTTCCCTCCAGCTCTCCCAGTTTTAATGCACGTTTCTTGCAGCTGAAGTTTCCCAGCTCCAGGTTCATGAGGCTTTTGTTGAGCTGAGATAATCTCTCAGCGCTGATCCTGAGGAGAAACATGGCCTCCATAGTGACCTTGTTCTCCTTATAAAGCACGAATGCTTCCCAGGGGCTTCAGTGGGAGACAGAAAAGAAGAGATGAAAGACACTAAATGAAAAAGGACAAAATATATAAGCAGAGACTGAAACATATTACTGAGTTTAATTGCTTTATTTTATTTTCATAAAGAAAACATACATGGTCAATACCAGTAAAGCAGCAGCTATGCAAGGTTAGAGTATTGATGAAAACAATCTCTGAAGCTCCACACTGTACGAGCTTCGACACTTAAGCCATATTATATCTAGAGCACTTACAATAACTGTGAAAAGTAAATCTCTGTCGAGTCATTAGTATAATTCAATATAATCAATATTACATTTTTTTTTTTATTCTGCCGAGTTCAATATAAATCAAGCACATTTCCTGATGTGGACGTTAACATCTTTATAACACACAGTGTTCGGGTCCTTCACTGTCGTCAGCTGGGAAAAAGAAAAGCAGCGGACGGCAGAAAACAAACAAAAACAAAAGTCCACATTTCAAAAATAACAAAAACATAACAAAACACATGTAATCATATTTAATGAAAACTACACCTCTACATTTATCTTGTCAGATCTATTCAAAAAAAGATTTATTCTATCTAAACAGTTTTTCAATAAGCACCAACGTTAATTTCTGCATCACAGAATACAGTACAAACTCGTACAAAGAAAATCTGAAGATCGTGTAAATTGTGATTATTATGCAAGATAAGGAAAATACTTGTGAAAAAGTAAATTATCTCCATCACCACTCCGCCTCTCCTACAGCCTTGGAGAACACATAGTCTTTCCCTCCGTAACACATCACACCATCCTTCAGGTAAAACTTCCAGCGGTTTTTGCTACGGTGGATCTATAAAACACAAAGAAAAAAAATAAAATTTCTTTGAAAATTTTTTTGTCTGGGAGATTTGCGCCAACTAAAATAACTAAAATACAAATGAATATAGATTTAGTCCGTTTACGTGATTAAACTGAACTGGAAGATCTTCATCTGTCCAACACAACGAGTGTCATTGCCGGCGACTTCATTCACATAATCAAAACCACACATTGGCATTATTTATTAATATTCTCAACCATGTCGGATTCAGACAAAATGTCTTCCACTCACGGTCAGAATCATAAACTAGATTTAGGTCTGTCATAAGGACCCAAGATCAGACCTCATTTGTTCTAGCGGATCACACACACGTTTGATTTTTCAGTGGCCACCTACAGCACGACACATGCACATGCACAGTCTCGCTCCCTCAGTCTGGCTCCCTCAGTCTCACTCCCTCAGTCTGGCTCCCTCAGTCTCGCCCCCTCAGTCTGGCTCCCTCAGTCTCGCCCACTCAGTCTCGCCCACTTAGTCTGGCTCCCTCAGTCTCGCCCCCTCAGTCTCGCCCCCTCAGTCTCGCCCACTCAGTCTCGCTCCCTCAGTCTCGCCCACTCAGTCTCGCCCACTCAGTCTCGCCCACTCAGTCTCGCTCCCTCAGTCTGGCTCCCTCAGTCTCGCCCACTCAGTCTGGCCCCCTCAGTCTCGCCCCCTCAGTCTCGCCCCCTCAGTCTCGCCCACTCAGTCTCGCCCCCTCAGTCTCGCCCACTCAGTCTCGCCCACTCAGTCTCGCCCACTCAGTCTGGCTCCCTCAGTCTCGCCCACTCAGTCTGGCTCCCTCAGTCTCGCCCACTCAGTCTCACCCACTCAGTCTCGCCCACTCAGTCTCGCTCCCTCAGTCTGGCTCCCTCAGTCTCGCCCCCTCAGTGTCGCCCACTCAGTCTGGCTCCCTCAGTCTCGCCCCCTCAGTCTGGCCCCCTCAGTCTCGCCCACTCAGTCTCGCTCCCTCAGTCGTCTCGCTCCCTCAGTCGTCTCGCTCCCTCAGTCGTCTCGCTCCCTCAGTCGTCTCGCTCCCTCAGTCGTCTCGCTCCCTCAGTCTCGCCCACTCAGTCTCGCCCACTCAGTCTCGCCCCTTCAGTCTGGTTCCCTCAGTCGTCTCGCTCCCTCAGTCGTCTCGCTCCCTCAGTCGTCTCGCTCCCTCAGTCTCGCCCACTCAGTCTCGCCCACTCAGTCTCGCCCACTCAGTCTCGCCCCCTCAGTCTGGTTCCCTCAGTCGTCTCACTCCCTCAGTCGTCTCGCTCCCTCAGTCGTCTCGCTCCCTCAGTCGTCTCGCTCCCTCAGTCAGTCGTCTCGCTCCCTCAGTCAGTCGTCTCGCTCCCTCAGTCAGTCGTCTCGCTCCCTCAGTCTCGCTGCCTCAGTCTCGCTCCCTCAGTCTCGCTCCCTCAGTCTGGCTCCCTCAGTCTCGCTCCCTCAGTCTCGCTCCCTCAGTCTGGCTCCCTCAGTCTCGCCCCCTCAGTCTGGCTCCCTCAGTCTCGCCCCCTCAGTCTGGCTCCCTCAGTCTCGCCCACTCAGTCTCGCCCACTCAGTCTGGCTCCCTCAGTCTCGCCCCCTCAGTCTCGCCCACTCAGTCTCGCCCACTCAGTCTCGCCCACTCAGTCTCGCCCACTCAGTCTCGCCCACTCAGTCTCGCCCACTCAGTCTCGCCCACTCAGTCTCGCCCACTCAGTCTCGCTCCCTCAGTCTCGCTCCCTCAGTCTGGCTCCCTCAGTCTCGCCCCCTCAGTCTGGCTCCCTCCGTCTCGCCCCCTCAGTCTGGCTCCCTCCGTCTGGCTCCCTCAGTCTGGCTCCCTCAGTCTGGCTCCCTCAGTCTGGCTCCCTCAGTCTGGCTCCCTCAGTCTGGCTCCCTCAGTCTCGCCCCCTCAGTCTGGCGCCCTCAGTCTCGCCCCCTCAGTCTCGCCCCCTCAGTCTGACGCCTTCAGTCTCGCTCCCTCAGTTTGGCTCCCTCAGTCTCGCCCCCAGTCTCGCCGCTCAGACTCGCCCACTCAGTCTCGCTCCCTCAGTCTCGCTCCCTCAGTCTGGCTTTCTCAGTCTCGCTCCCTCAGTTTGGCTCCCTCAGTCTCGCCCCCTCAGTCTCGCCCACTGCCCACTCAGTCTCGCCCACTGCCCACTCAGTCTCGCCCACTGCCCACTCAGTCTCGCCCACTCAGTCTCGCTCCCTCAGTCTCGCCCACTCAGTCTCGCTCCCTCAGTCTGGCCCACTCAGTCTGGCTCCCTCAGTCTCGCCCCCTCAGTCTCGCCACCCTCAGTCTCGCCACCCTCAGTCTCGCCCACTCAGTCTCGCCCACTCAGTCTCGCTCCCTCAGTCTCGCTCCCTCAGTCTGGCTCCCTCAGTCTGGCCCCCTCAGTCTCGCCCACTCAGTCTCGCTCCCTAAGTCTCGCCCCCTCAGTCTGGCTCCCTCAGTCTGGCCCCCTCAGTCTCGCCCACTCAGTCTCGCTCCCTCAGTCGTCTCGCTCCCTCAGTCGTCTCGCTCCCTCAGTCGTCTCGCTCCCTCAGTCGTCTCGCTCCCTCAGTCTCGCCCACTCAGTCTCGCCCACTCAGTCTCGCCCCCTCAGTCGTCTCGCTCCCTCAGTCGTCTCGCTCCCTCAGTCGTCTCGCTCCCTCAGTCGTCTCGCTCCCTCAGTCAGTCGTCTCGCTCCCTCAGTCAGTCGTCTCGCTCCCTCAGTCTCGCCCCCTCAGTCTGGCTCCCTCAGTCTCGCCGCCTCAGTCTCGCCCCCTCAGTCTCGCTCCCTCAGTCTGGCTCCCTCAGTCTCGCTCCCTCAGTCTGGCTCCCTCAGTCTGGCTCCCTCAGTCTCGCCCCCTCAGTCTGGCTCCCTCAGTCTCGCCCCCTCAGTCTCGCCCCCTCAGTCTGGCTCCCTCAGTCTCACCCACTCAGTCTCGCCCACTCAGTCTCGCCCACTCAGTCTCGCCCACTCAGTCTCGCCCACTCAGTCTCGCCCACTCAGTCGTCTCGCTCCCTCAGTCGTCTCGCTCCCTCAGTCGTCTCGCTCCCTCAGTCAGTCGTCTCGCTCCCTCAGTCAGTCGTCTCGCTCCCTCAGTCAGTCGTCTCGCTCCCTCAGTCTCGCTGCCTCAGTCTCGCCCCCTCAGTCTGGCTCCCTCAGTCTCGCCGCCTCAGTCTCGCCCCCTCAGTCTCGCTCCCTCAGTCTGGCTCCCTCAGTCTGGCTCCCTCAGTCTGGCTCCCTCAGTCTCGCCCCCTCAGTCTGGCTCCCTCAGTCTCGCCCCCTCAGTCTGGCTCCCTCAGTCTCGCCCCCTCAGTCTCGCCCCCTCAGTCTGGCTCCCTCAGTCTCGCCCACTCAGTCTCGCCCACTCAGTCTGGCTCCCTCAGTCTCGCCCCCTCAGTCTCGCCCCTTCAGTCTCGCCCCCTCAGTCTCGCCCCCTCAGTCTCGCCCCCTCAGTCTCGCCCACTCAGTCTCGCCCACTCAGTCTCGCCCACTCAGTCTCGCCCACTCAGTCTCGCCCCCTCAGTCTGGCTCCCTCAGTCTCGCTCCCTCAGTCTGGCCCCCTCAGTCTCGCCCACTCAGTCTCGCCCACTCAGTCTGGCTCCCTCAGTCTGGCTCCCTCAGTCTGGCTCCCTCAGTCTAGCCCCCTCAGTCTGGCGCCCTCAGTCTCGCTCCCTCAGTCTGGCTCCCTCAGTCTGGCATCCTCAGTCTCGCCCCCTCAGTCTGGCGCCTTCAGTCTCGCTCCCTCAGTCTGGCTCCCTCAGTCTCGCTCCCTCAGTTTGGCTCCCTCAGTCTCGCCCCTCAGTCTCGCCCACTCAGTCTCGCCCACTCAGTCTCGCCCACTCAGTCTCGCTCCCTCAGTCTCGCTCCCTCAGTCTGGCTTTCTCAGTCTCGCTCCCTCAGTTTGGCTCCCTCAGTCTCGCCCCCTCAGTCTCGCCCACTCAGTCTCGCTCCCTCAGTCTGGCCCACTCAGTCTGGCTCCCTCAGTCTCGCCCCCTCAGTCTCGCCCACTCAGTCTCGCCCACTCAGTCTCGCCCACTCAGTCTCGCTCCCTCAGTCTCGCTCCCTCAGTCTCGCTCCCTCAGTCTGGCTCCCTCAGTCTCGCTCACTCAGTCTCGCCCACTCAGTCTCGCCCACTCAGTCTCGCCCACTCAGTCTCGCCCACTCAGTCTCGCCCACTCAGTCTCGCCCCTCAGTCTCGCCCCCTCAGTCTGGCTCCCTCAGTCTCGCCCACTCAGTCTCGCCCCCTCAGTCTCGCCCACTCAGTCTTGCCCACTCAGTCTCGCCCACTCAGTCTCGCCCACTCAGTCTCGCCCACTCAGTCTCGCCCCCTCAGTCTCGCCCCCTCAGTCTGGTTCCCTCAGTCTCGCCCCCTCAGTCTCGCCCACTCAGTCTCGCCCACTCAGTCTCGCTCCCTCAGTCTCGCTCCCTCAGTCTCGCTCCCTCAGTCTGGCTCACTCAGTCTCGCCCACTCAGTCTGGTTCCCTCAGTCTCGCCCCCTCAGTCTCGCCCACTCAGTCTCGCCCACTCAGTCTCGCCCACTCAGTCTCGCCCACTCAGTCTCGCCCACTCAGTCTCGCCCACTCAGTCTCGCCCCTCAGTCTCGCCCCCTCAGTCTCGCTCCCTCAGTCTGGCTCCCTCAGTCTCGCCCACTCAGTCTCGCCCACTCAGTCTGGCTCCCTCAGTCTCGCCCCCTCAGTCTCGCCCCCTCAGTCTCGCCCACTCAGTCTCGCCCACTCAGTCTCGCCCACTCAGTCTCGCCCACTCAGTCTCGCCCCCTCAGTCTCGCCCCCTCAGTCTCGCCCCCTCAGTCTCGCCCACTCAGTCTCGCCCACTCAGTCTCGTTCACTTGTCTGAACGTCATTGCTTACTGGCTGAACTGGAATGCCTAAAGCCCTTAAATCACTTCAATCCGCTATGTAGTTAATATATATTTCACTATTTTCCCTGCAGCATAGGTGTGTTTGGGTTGTTTTAAGTGTAAAAAATAATAACCCATATATCAGAGTTGTTTGCGATGGTGCTAAATTAAAACGTTGACGTCACAACTGTGTTGCATTGTGGTATATGGAGGTGCCTCAGAAAGCACACGAATACTGAAGTGAATTCTCTTTCACGTCTTGCGCTTGTACGGACGAATTCACACAAAATTATGAAACAAAGATATCACTCACTGCTCTTGACTAAATACCTTTTGTAACTTTATAAAAATCCATTTAATTTATACAGTAATGAACATGCAGTGTTATTTCACATTTGATTACTTTATTCAAATTTCTGCACCTGAAAGTCGTCAAGTCACCTTCCTTTATATAGCACTTTTAACAATAAAGATTGTTTCAAAGCAGCTTTACAGTGATAACATGAGATTACAGTAACAGAGATTGTTTGTCTTTACAGAAGCTCTAGAATAAAGTTACTGTCCAGCTAAAGTTAGTTTTGATTTCAATATCCACTTATAGGGCTGTTACCAATCCAATGAAATCAGAATCAACAAAATCGATCTTACTAATTAACTAAATTTAATAAATAATTTTATGAAACTAAAGTTTTAAATATAACATTTTTAATACAGAAATGTTGGAAAAATTAAGCAATACTATTATGCTATATGAAACTAAACCTGCCCGTAGGTGGCGGAAAAATGTATAAGTGAACCACAGAATCATTCATTAAACCGATTCGTTCAAACCGGATGATTCTTTCATTAATAAAGCAAGTGACCACTTTATAAACAGGTCATTGAATCATTTTGAGTCTCCCGATTCGTTCAAAAACACTGAATCATTTAAGAACGACACATGAAACTCTGGACATGTCGTTCAACTGTTCTGCTGTTTTTGGAACGATTTACGTTAGCAAAAACAGTCAAAACTGACAACGCTGTGTCTAGAAACGGTCTATTAATATAATGAACTTGCTGTTCAACTTTTAATTACATCACATAAAATCACATGAGCCCGCATTGGTTTTGCAGAAATTGAACTTAAATAAATACTGGCCGATGTGCAGAATTCCGGTATCAGAATCAGATCGGTAAATTAAAAACATGTTTCAGTGAACCCCTATTTGCAGTATTATAAAAAGTCTTGTTTTTGATTGTTTTTACCAAGATTGTGTAAACTTTAGATTGACTTTTATTAAGTCAAGTCAAGTCATCCTCATTTATATAGCGCTTTTAACAATGTAGATTGTTTCAAAGCAGCTTTACAGAGATAAACATACAATTTACGGTAACAGAGATTGTTTTGGCTTTATAGCGATTTTTGAATAATGTTATTTCCAGCTAAAGTTAGTTTTGATTATTCACTTCCAGCGAAATTATCATTTGTTATTACATTAGGGGCCACTAAGACGACGGCGTTCTCTCTAAACAGACTTTAAACGCGAACCTGTGACCGGATGGCGTTCACATGCGCATTAAAAATTGATTCTATAGTTATATTCGTTTGAATATGTGTGCGCAGGTTTGTAATTTCCCTACAAACCATGCCTAAACAAACTACTTGTATTACATAGTGATCTCAAACTTCTGAATGCTAGAGTACATTTAGAACAATTTAACACTCATAATTCTACAGGTTTTTTTCTTTTGGGAAACCCAATCTATGAACCCATAACAGTAAAGAATCATTCAAAAGACGCCAGCTTATTTTGCCTGTACAAAACGGTACGGTTTTATTTCATAGCTATCATCTTTATCCAGTGTGTGATTTTCAACTCCTTTCACCTCATTCAATAAAATCCCCCCCAAATAGTTTCTCTGTAGTTTTTACCTTATCATACTGGCAAACGATGACATTCTCTGTGTCAAAGATCTCTGGGATATCTTGTTCACTCACGTCATCTCCAGAGTTCAGCGGATCCTGAGAGAACGCATGAGAAGAAAACAGAAGCGTTCATTTCTTCTCCTCTAAACTGAATCACACTTTCATGAGCACAGGATTGACAGAATCAGTGTGTGAGGAAATCTTCCTGCTCGTCCTCTTATAATGAGACCTGATTTCATTCATCATTCATGGGCTTTCGATTCATTCAAAAGCAATTTATGTATTTAACTGCATTTAAAGGATTTTTTCAAATACTTTCCATAATGTGTTGAGCAAGTGATCGGCTATTTTGAAAAAATAGAAAAATCTGAATAATAATAATAGCATAAAAGATCAGACATTTTAGAGCTGAGCATAACTAGAAAAATGTCACATTTCTAAAGTCTTATTTCCATAATTATTTTTGAATTCTCAGATATTTTCAGGTTTTCCTGAAAATATTACAACATTAAAGTAATAATCGGACTACAATCAACTTCCTCAAAGTCTAATATGTAAATGTAGAAGCAAAATGCAATATCAACTATGATTTAAGACTCCTTAAACTCATGCCAGAAAAATGGCTGCTTTTATCTTCCAGATAATCAGTGTAAAAAGTAAAAAAATAAATAATAATATTCTAACCCTTTAACTCTCTGAATGCTCACCATCTCTAAAAAGCCAAGCCAATGTTGATTCAGGTTTTGTTACAAACTCTGTCGCTTTGCCTTTTTGATTGTAGATTCTTCACCGTACGCAGTTTCTTTATTTTTATAACCGGTGATTCCCCGGAGGTTTGTAGTTTTGCGCGGTCCATCCATGGTCACGCTTTCTCACTCGTTGTAACAGCTAACCTGTGCTCTTCACACACTAAACACAAGCTACTCTTCTAAGTAGAGATAGGACACACACTGGCGAGTGGCTGACAGTATAACCACCTGACAGGTCTAAAATATAAACACTTATAAAAGGCTTACCTTAGTGAATCAGAGCAAGACAAAAACACACTTTAGAAGACAGATTTACCATACACTCACTCACTGTTTAAATTTGGTTAATTTTGAAAAAAGTTCCATAGCAAAGCTTTAATAAGAGGCTATAGTCATCAGCATATTTCCTCGTAGAGTCGGCACTGGTCAGACTCTTGTAATCCTCTGAAAACTCTGACAGTTAGACCGGATCATTCTTTGGTTCAGTAACTGGTCTATAGTGTATCGTGTCTACGTGAAATGTCTCCACAATCTGCTTTTGAAGAGAGATTGTTAGTATGGTGCTACACTGCACATTATATCAGATTCTATCACAACACACCGTCCAACGCCAAGCACATTCACATCACGTGTTAAACAACGCAGCAGAAGTGCATGCCATTAGACATTTTCAAAAGAATCAAATCGATCTAAAGATTTGACTGAAATGATACAGTTTATAGTTCTGACGAAAGAAAAACAACAATTACGTAACAGAAAGCTTTGGTGTTCTGTGTTCTGCAAGTGCTTACATTACCTCTTCCTCTTCCAACTCCTCCTCCTCATTGCCATTGATCATTCCCAGAAACTCTTCCTCTCCAACCAGCCCCATATCTTCCTCATCATCATCTTCCTCTGTGTCGGAGCTGCTGTCAGCGACTCCATCCAGTTGTGTGATGAAGTCGAGCTCCGTCTCAAGCTGATGAAACAGCATCAGTATCATATTCTGGGTTTGAAACGACAATCTTTGAGCAGAAACATTAATATGGAGTCATTAAAACTACAAGGCTACATGATGAAAGAGTTCTTACTAAAATGAAAATGGTTACTGATCTCAAACACACGTGATTTCCTTTCTTCCACCCTCAAATCTCATTAACCCCTGTATCTTTCTTTATTGCTGTTCAAATACATGATAGAAAATCTAAGGCCTTCAAAAGCCATACAGCAAACCCATCTAATCTGGTGCCTATCACACGGCAAACTAAGATCGCTGTGGGGACAAAAAGTAAGACTGTTAAGTTAGCACTTTTAAACATCCGTTCACTTAAAAATAAATCACTTCTAGTCAACGACTTAATAACCACATACAACCTGGACTTTATGTTTCTAAATGAAACTTGGTTAGAAGACAGCTGCAGTGAAACAGTCCTCAATGAAACATCCCCTCCTAACTTTACTTTTATGAGTGTCTGCAGAGCGGGTAAGAGAGGCGGGGGCTTAGCTGCTCTTTTTAAAGATGTCTATCAATGTAAGCAAACATCATTTGGGAATTACCCGTCTTTCGAATATCTGGGTATTGTGTTAAAAGGTGCTCCACGTATTTTACTTATCATTATTTACAGGCCTCCAAAATACTCTCCAGCCTTTGCTGAGGATTTTACAGAACTGCTATCAACAATTTCCTCACAGTTTGACTGTTTTGCTATTGCTGGAGATTTTAACATTCACATAGATAATGCAGAAAACAATATGGCAAAAGAAATCAAAACTGTTTTAAAAACTTTTGATCTGACTCAGCATGTACATGGACCCACACACAATAGTGGACACACTCTAGATTGACTTATCAGTAAGGGTTTAAACATCTCATCGATTGTTATTAAGGATGTAGCACTGTCTGATCATTTCTGTATTTTCTTTGATATATTGATCTCCCCTGCCATTGAAGCTAGATCTGTGTCTGTCAAGAAGAGATGCTTAAAGGAGAACATTAGTGTGCTATTTATGAAGGCCATATCTTTAAAACCAAGCATATCTGCTGACTCTGTTGATGTTCTCCTTGATTCTTTTAACTCAAAAGTTAAAAGTGTAATTGATGATATTGCTCCTGTGAAAGTCAGGAAGAGTGGTAGACAAAAAGCACCTTGGAGAAACTCAACAGCTGTGCAAAATATGAAAAGAACATGCAGAAAAACAGAGCGCATGTGGCAGAAGACAAAACTTGTAGTCCATTATAACATCTACAAAGACAGCATCCATGCTTTTAATATTGAACTAGGCAAAGCTAGACAGACTTTCTTCTCAAATATTATAAACAGCAACTTAAACAACACACGCACTCTTTTTGCTACTGTAGAGAGACTGACAAACCCCCCAAGCCAGATTCCCAGTGAAATGCTCTCAGACAGCAAGTGCAGTGAGTTTGCTTCTTTCTTCTCTGAGAAAATTAAGAATATCAGAAAGGTGATCAGCTTATCCTTGAGTTGCTCTGGGGTCAGACAGATCAGACCACAACCTGAGAAAGTAGCTACTATGTCTGTTTTTGAAGAAATTGATGGCAAAATATTGGAAGAAACCGTACAGCACCTTAAAACATCAACCTGCGCCCTTGACGCACTTCCCACATCTTTCTTCAAAAGTGTGTTAAACAGCTTAGAAGCAGATCTCCTAGAAGTGGTAAATGCCTCACTTCTCTCTGGGAGTTTTCCAAACTCCCTGAAAACTGCAGTTGTCAAGCCCCTCCTGAAAAAGAGCAATCTGGATAAGACTATATTAAGCAATTATAGAACGATCTCAAATCTTCCTTTCATAGGCAAGATCATTGAAAAAGTTGTCTTCAATCAGGTGAACAAATTCTTAAGCTTGAATGGATACTTCGACAATTTTCAATCTGGTTTCCGATCGCATCACAGCACAGAGACAGCGCTCATAAAGATAATAAACGATATTCGCTTAAATACTGATACAGGGAAATTATCAGTGCTGGTACTACTCGACCTCAGTGCTGCATTTGACACTGTTGATCACGACATACTTCTTGACAGGCTGGAAAACTGGGTCGGGCTTTCTGGGATAGTCCTAAAATGGTTCAGGTCATACTTAGAAGGGAGAGGTTATTTTGTGAGTATAGGAGACCATAAGTCTGAGTGGACATCCATGACATGCGGAGTCCCTCAAGGCTCAATTCTTGCACCACTCCTGTTCAACCTGTATATGCTCCCAATGAACCAAATAATGAGAAAGAACCGAATCTCTTACCACAGCTATGCAGACGACACACAGCTCTACTTACACACACACACACACACACACACACACACACACAGCTCTACTTAGCCCTAACGACTACAGCCCCATTGACTCCCTGTGCCAATGCATTGATGAAGTCAACAGTTGGATGTGCCAAAACTTTCTTCAGTTAAACAAAGACAAAACTGAAGTCATTGCGTTTGGAAACAAAGAGGAAGTTCTCAAGGTGAATGCATACCTTCACGCTAGGGGTCAAACAACTAAAAATCAAGTCAGGAATCTTGGTGTGTCTCTAGAGTCAGACCTTAGTTTCAGTAGTCATGTCAAAGCAATAACTAAATCAGCATACTATCATCTGAAAAATATTGCAAGAATTAGATGCTTTGTTTCCAGTCAAGACTTAGAGAAACTTGTGCATGCTTTCATCACCAGCAGGGTGGATTATTGTAATGGACTCCTCACTGGCCTTCCTAAAAAGACCATAAGACAGTTGCAGCTCATACAGAACACTGCTGCCAGGATCAGAACATATGAACACATCACACCAGTCCTCAGGTCTTTACACTGGCTCCCAGTTACATTTAGGATCGATTTTAAAGTATTATTACTGGTATATAAATCATTCAATATGAAATGTCAGCTAAATGAATAAATGTAAATGGGCTAGGACCTCAATACATTGCAGATATGCTCACTGAATATAAACCCAACAGATCACTCAGATCATTAGGATCACATCAGCTAGAAATACCAAGGGTTCGCTCTAAGCATGGAGAGTCTGCTTTGGTGGACAGTATAACCACCTGACCGGTCTAAAATATAAACATTAGACTAACCGACTAATAAAATGTGTCGACTAAGCCTCTTCTGTATGGAGGACCAGCTCTACCATATTTAAAAATAAATACAGAAATAAATAAATGCTCAATAAATAAATAAGCATATAATTAATTGCCCCAAAAAATACAATAAACACATAAATGTAGGTAGAAATTAAATTATACAGTGAGACATAAATGTATATATCTCTTAATTAGCTTCTTTATTTATTCACCTTTGTAATAATTACCTTATTTATTTATGTGCATGTTATAATATTTTTGTCGGTTTTATTCTTCCTTTGCATTTTTCTACACTATTTATTTCTTCAATGCTATTTATTTCTGCCTGTCGTTTTTACATTTCTGTATGCATTTCTGCTTCATTATGCAAATGAGGAGTGGCTGTGTCGTAAGGGGTCAACTTCTGCCCATTGGTTGGTTAGCATTTTACTGCATCGGTCGAATCTACATGGCTTTTCCCCGCCATTAGGCATTGTTTAGTGGCAATAATGCAACTCATTGGATGCTAGCTGCCGTAAACATCCAAAGAAGAAGAAGAAGAAGCATTGTTTAGTAATGTCAAACTCAGCAGGCAGACGTTCAGTGTCCGACCTCTTAAGGGAAGCTGCTAATAGACTGGAAGAATTAGAACGCTGTAAGTTTGAGATTTGAAATGTTTTTCTGTGGTCCTTTGAACATTTTTTTTTAAACTTTTACTTTACTTTTACATAAACAGCTTCCAGTTCGAGTATTAGTGGTGTGGAACCTGTGGCCGGTGGCATGTAGATTCGACCGATGCAGTAAAATGCTAACCAACCAATGGGCAGAAGTTGACCCCTTAAGACACAGCCACTCCTCATTTGCATAATGAGGCAGAAATGCATACAGAAATGTAAAAACAACAGGCAGAAATAAATAGCATTGAAGAAATAAATAGGGTAAAAAAATACAAAGGAAGAATAAAACAGACAAAAATATTATAACATGCACATAAATAAATACTTAAAAAATAATTAATTAATAAATAAAGTTGAAAATTATAACGGACAATAAATAAATAAGGTAATTATTACAAAGATGAATAAATAAAGAAGCTAATTAAAAGAGATATATACATTTATGTCTCACTGTTTAATTTAATTTCTACCTACATTTATTTGTTTTTTGTATTTTTGGGGCAATTAATTGTATGCTTATTTATTTATTGAGCATTTATTTATTTCTGTATTTATTTTTAAATATGGTAGAGCTGGTCCTCCATACTTCTGGTCGACTAACGTTTCATAAACTAAAAGGGGACAGGCCCTATTTAGTAGGAAATACTTAGCAAACTTTCAGTCATAATGGTGTCGACATGTATTGTTCCAGGATGCAAGAAGTCAGAGTAAAAGTTTAGTGGGAGTGAGTTACTTTTGGTTTCCAGTCAAGGTTCCAGTGCATTGTAGGCAGCAACTAAAGGCTGCAAAGAATCGTAAATACGAAGAGAACGCCGTGACAGAAAATCTAAAAACCTCTCTGTTTGTACTCATATCAAACTGGATAATCACGAATGGTGTTTTAGGCCGAATGCAAGGGAAAAACTAAAAGACACTGCCGTTCTGTCTGTTCTGCCCAAAGCAGAACACTGTTGTGTACAGGTAAGAAAGCCGTTGCCACAGTGATCCGTTTTACCATAATGCTACACAAAGTAAAACAAAAGTATAATACAATTTTCAGTGATAAACCCACTCTTACAAGAGGCGAGCCGCTGAACTGTCTGAACGCGCTTATGGGCTAACCACACCTTCATCTGGGCTGAGTCTAGAATCCCAGGAAAGAGATTCTCTGGCTGGGAGACAGTGAGCTCTTGGCTATATTCAG
This sequence comes from Rhinichthys osculus, assembly GCA_029959095.1. NCBI lineage: Eukaryota > Metazoa > Chordata > Actinopteri > Cypriniformes > Leuciscidae > Rhinichthys > Rhinichthys osculus. The sequence goes on along the minus strand of JARWKJ010000001.1, from coordinate 40,758,922 downwards.
TCTGAGTCCTAGGCATTCCAGATGGCTGAGGAGCACAGATCTGTGAGATATTAATTCTTCCTCTGACTGGGCCAAGTCGGCTCCCCTTCTGTCTCAGGGGGGAAAGCTCTACGTACATGCACATTGTAAAAGTTGGTGGGGCCAGAGACAGTCCGAATGGTGGTACTGTATACTGGTATGCCACCCCTTCGAACACCACGAACGGTCTGTGATGGGGGGCAATCTGGATATGAAAGTATGCATCTTTCAGATACACTGAGAAAAACAATACCCTGGGCGTACTAGCTACTAGGATTTGTTTCAAATTTAGCATCCTGAACGGCCATTTCTTGGGGGCGCAGTTCAGATGTCTGAGGTCTAGGATGGGCCTGAGGCTACCATCCTTCTTGAGGAAGAGGAAGTAACGGCTGTAAAAGCCTGACTCGCTGTGGGGCGGAGGAACTGTTTCCACACCACCTTCGCCAGTAAGCTTATTACTTTGAGGACGTGAGCCATGTTGCTCTTCACCGAAGAATTGACTATGTAGCAATCAAATGGAACATCACGAAAAAGCCCCTGTTTTAGTCACAGACAATGCATCTAACATAGATAAAGTTGGTTAATTGGGCAGCAACAACCATGTTAAGAGCTACAAACACCCTCAACCTGGCCTCACTGCATGCACTAAAGCTGCCAGCTCATGCAAGGATACTTGGATAAGTAAGACACGTGACTGGGTTTTTCTACAGAAGTGCTGTAGGACTCAAAAACAAAAATAGCTTGAATGAGTCAGACATATCTAACGCAGAGGAGTTAATTCATCCAGTCCCTGAAAACAGTAACTCATTTCAGACTGCCAAGAAATTGACCAGTTGTCAAGTCAAGTCAAGTCATCTTCATTTATATAGCGCTTTTAACAATGGAGATTGTTTCAAAGCAGCTTTACAGAGATAAACATACAATTTACGGTAACAGAGATTGTTTTGGCTTTATAGCGATTTTGAATAATGTTATTTCCGGCTAAATTTGGTTTTGATTGATTCACTTCCAGCAAAATGATCATTTGTTATTACATTAGGGGCCACTAAGACGACGGCGTTCTCTCTAAACAGACTTTAAACGCGAACCTGTGACCGGATGGTGTTCACATGCGCATTAAAAATTGATAAGTAAAAATTGAGTTGTAGGTGCAGGCAGCAAAAAGCAACAACATACAGAAGAATAAAGTTCCTATTAAGAATAGAGAATGTATTAAAAATCTGCTGTTTTCTTAAGTGCATGTTAAACATTTCATTCCAGAAACCTGTCAGGTAACACTTAGCTTCATATTGTTTTGGGGCTTTTAATTTGTCTGCTATCTCTATTTGGAGGTAGAAACGACTAGTACACAACACTGGTTTCATATTTATAGTTGTCTTGCATGTTGCATTGAAGTTTACCTTAATGTCATGATTAGTTTCAGCCTTCAAGTCTGGAAGAGCAGTTGATACATCAGCTGCTCCGTCTGGCTCTTTTAAGGCCGTCTCCATCACATCCCGGGGATAATCCGAGCGCGGGCCCTGTGCTGGCGGAGTGAAGAACGATGAGGCGCTCATGTCGATGGGCTGCGGGCTGAACTCAATGTCGTCGAGGTTGAACTCGCTCTGACTGTCAGAGGCTGATGGGGAGGGTTTGTCGTCGGTTTGTTGGCAGAGCTGATGGTGCAACGGTTGCGGAGGATTCGGCAGGGTCTCAGATGCTACACAACCAGATGGCGCTGGAGGACAGGGAACAGACAGATGGGCTGGGATGCTGCGAGCAACGGCCATGGGCCGAGAAACCGGGTTGGAATTCTGCTCAATGCGGGTTGGAGCGGGTCGGGTCAGGACATGCTGAGCTCCTCGCGTGACCATTACAGGAACATTGACTTTGTAGAAATGTCCTGAAGGTGAGAGAGGAACAGGGAAGAACATCTAAACATTATTTAAGCCATTATTTAAGCTAATTTACATCGAGTGGTTGGAATGGGGGATTCAAAGTCTTAGGCCACATCAGATTCAAATTCAATTGTCACTAGTCACAAGTACCAGCGAAATTAGCCATCAACCTGTCTATACAGACATACATACAATATGACAAGGGGGTAGACAGGACAGGAAGACAGAGCATTGAGAAAGAAAATACAGCATAACATGAGGAGAGGTGAGGAGAAAAAAAAAGGCAACCCCCGGACTATGCTCCTGTGAGGAGTACAGTTTGGGAACAGTAAAAAACACCTCAGCAACATTAGCACAATCAGTACACTCCACAACATGAACACACAAGACTTGCAACAGGGGAGGGGAGTGGGGGATGGAGGTAACCCAGCACAGGCAGGCAGCGTCCGGTCCTGCAGCCATTCTCGGCGCTGGTCACAGACCCGCCTGTCAGACTGGTGGTACAAAGCGTTGAAGGCGAGGGATGGGGGGTTGGGGGGTGATTGCATATCTGTATATATATGTAAGAGTTCGTGCATGTGTAGGCCTGGAGAGTCGCTGCGCCTTACTTTATAATCTAGGTGTCTCAAGTCCGCAGGATTTTCATAGCGATACACAGCAAGTTGCCATGGAGACAACCCTGATCATGTCCCAGACAGAGTCAACAATCAGCAGGTGTCTGTGGGGAGTGGGGGAAGGAACGCAAGAGCGGCTCACTGCAGTGCTCTTCCGGGGGAGTTGTTGTTTCAACAGCGGCCTTGGCCAAGGCCAGTGCTGGATGAGGGGGGGCGAAAGCAGATAAGATTGGGATTGTTTGGTCTTGGGACGAGTAGCCGCATTCCGATTTATAAAGTCCCTGGTCCATTCTGGTCTCCGAAACGATCCATTTGCCTTTGCAAAGCTGTGAGCTTCTCCATGATGTTATCCATATAGTGGTTCATAGTCACAGTCTGAGTGCTGACAGCTCTGCCCACTGCTTCAATCATGACGGGCATCCTTGTGGAGCTTTGGACAGCTGTCGCCGACTTCTTAATTCCTCGATAAACCAGGGCAATGCCTGATCCAATCAGCAGAAAACCTGTTATCATGGTTCCGAATAGGTAGATATCTTCAATGTCCTTCACGGAAAGAGCCGCCAGACACACGACCCGCCTCCACGTGTCCATCGTGTAGCCAGCTGCGAACGTTCCGGCAGGGCAGTCAGGTTCCCCCGAACCCAAGCTTCTCGTCGAGAAGATGGTGTCAATTGCGTTGAGAGACCAGTTGATCAAATCCATAATTTCTTAGTTTTGGAGAGCAGTGCGGAGAGAGTCTTTCAAAGTACAAGACAGTAGACTAGACGAGACGAGAGGAGCAAAGCAGGGGAGTTAAGGGAGAGGAGGGGAAGAAAATGCGACCGCCTTCGTTGAGAGCCAAACGAGAAGGACACACGAAACCACCGAAACCGACTGAAAACAATGTGGTATACATGCCAGACCAGTATGTGGCGCTGTAACTCTGCCACAGAGATACACTAAACAAGGAGAAGACGACTTAGAGATTTGGCATAACTTCTAAACAACTACAATTGGAGAAATCCACGGTGATGCATCCACTCGTTCAATACACCCAAGTCAAGAAGGCGTTGTAGTTCATTACTGACAGCATTTCGAACAGATCATGGCAACCGTCTAAGTTTCTGACGTACAGGTTTCACCTCTGAAGAAGTCTTTACCTTATGCACAAATCCTTTTGCACATCCTAGCTTAGTAACAGGCACAGAAGTAGAAAGTTGCATTACAGGAGCTGAAGACTGAGCCGGTCCTGGAAGGATGGAAGAACCTTCAAACTTGAGATGCAATCCATTAATTAAATCCATTCCAAGAAGAGCAGTGCCACATTCAACTATAAAGATTGACGTATTACAGTTCATGTTATCTCTGGTAACAGTAACAGGTAGACAACCAAGCACTGGTATTGGATCTCTTGAATACGTCACTAACTTAACAGGAGGAGGCAGCAAAGAGTCTTGTTTAAAGTGTTTTTCATACACAGATTTTGGCAGAATGGAAACGGAAGATCCAGAATCCACAATCAACTCCACAGGTACAGAGGCTGATGCAGTCATGATAGTAGTAGTACACTTTATCTTATTAGATACCGAATCATGCATGTAAAGAATCTGAAGCTCAGTCAGTTCAATCTCATGTACAGAACGTGTTTGCTGTGAACGACACACTCTTGAAAAATGTCCCAACTTTTGACAATTATTGCACTTTACAGAAACTGCAGGACATCTGGAATCATTTGCAAGATGTTTTGTAGATCCACATCGATAACAACAATTGATTTGGTAAAGTATAGAATAGTCTCTGACCTTCTGTTCCCAGGCAATGAAGAAACAAAGCTTGCTTTCTTGCAACTGGCCAGTCATCTCCTGAAGCATTTACGACAAGCAAGTAATTCTCAAACATCTTTAACCAGACACCACAAGGAATAGACGGCTCCCCCGGACATGGTAAGTATGGTGTAGGAAAAGCAGCATCAGCAGACATCTTTCTTGTACGACAGCAAAACCCTCGTTTCCAATTTGTTATGTCTAAGTCCAGGTAATCAAGAAGACAAGAAAGTTTCTTACTTCTTCAAGGTTTATTCAAACCCACAAGCAATACAACACTGCCAGGCAGTTACATGATTAGGCAGCAGGTGCAACAACTTCCATTCTTACACTACACCTTTTATAGGTAACAGCATGGGGACTACAGCACCATCTCCTGACAAGTACCTAAACACAACAGCATGTTGTTGAGCGCGTTGTTGAGTGTTGACCGTGGTGTTGAGCGTGGTGTTGAGTGTTGAGCGTGGTGTTGAGAGTGTTTTGAGCATGTTGTTGAGTGTTGAGCGTGGTGTTGAGAGTGTTGAGCGCGGTGTTGAGCATGTTGTTGAGCGCGTTGTTGAGTGTTGAGCGTGGTGTTGAGAGTGTTGAGCGCGTTGAGTGTTGACCGTGGTGTTGAGAGTGTTTTGAGCGCGTTGTTAAGTGTTGAGAGCGGTGTTGAGAGTGTTGAGCGTGGTGTTGAGAGTGTTGAGCGTGGTGTTGAGAGTGTTTTGAGCACGTTGTTGAGTGTTGAGCGTGGTGTTGAGAGTGTTGAGCGTGGTGTTGAGCATGTTGTTGAGCGCGTTGTTGAGTGTTGAGCATGGTGTTGAGAGTGTTTTGAGCGCGTTGTTAAGTGTTGAGAGAGGTGTTGAGCATGTTGTTGAGCGCGTTGTTGAGTGTTGAGCGTGGTGTTGTGTTTTGAGTGTCGTGTTGAGAGTGTTGAGCGTGGTGTTGAGAGTGTTGAGCGCGGTGTTGAGTGTTGAGCGTGGTGTTGAGAGTGTTGAGAGTGTTGAGCGTGGTGTTGAGAGTGTTGAGTGCGGTGTTGAGTGTTGAGCGCGGTGTTGAGTGTTGAGCGTGGGGTTGAGAGTGTTGAGCATGGTGTTGAGTGTTGAGCGTGGTGTTGAGAGTGTTGAGCGCGGTGTTGAGAGTGTTGAGCGCGGTGTTGAGTGTTGAGCGTGGTGTTGAGTGTTGAGCGTGGTGTTGAGAGCGGTGTTGAGTGTTGAGCGTGGTGTTGAGAGTTGAGCGTGGTGTTGAGAGTGTTGAGCGTGGTGTTGAGAGTGTTGAGCGTGGTGTTGAGCGCGGTGTTGAGTGTTGAGCGTGGTGTTGAGAGTGTTGAGCGCGGTGTTGAGTGTTGAGCGTGGTGTTGAGAGTGTTGAGCGCGGTGTTGAGCATGTTGTTGAGCGCGTTGTTGAGTGTTGACCGTGGTGTTGAGCGTGGTGTTGAGAGTGTTGATCGTGGTGTTGAGAGTGTTTTGAGCACGTTGTTGAGTGTTGAGCGTGGTGTTGAGAGTGTTGAGCGTGGTGTTGAGCATGTTGTTGAGCGCGTTGTTGAGTGTTGAGCGTGGTGTTGAGAGTGTTTTGAGCGCGTTGTTAAGTGTTGAGAGCGGTGTTGAGCATGTTGTTGAGCGCGTTGTTGAGTGTTGAGCGTGGTGTTGAGTGTTGAGCTTGGTGTTGAGAGTGTTGAGCGTGGTGTTGAGTGTTGAGCGCGGTGTTGAGTGTTGAGCGTGGTGTTGAGAGTGTTGAGCGTGGTGTTGAGTGTTGAGCGTGGTGTTGAGAGTGTTGAGCGTGGTGTTGAGAGTGTTGAGCGTGGTGTTGAGAGTGTTGAGCGTGGTGTTGAGTGTTGAGCGTGGTGTTGAGAGTGTTGAGCGTGGTGTTGAGAGTGTTGAGCGTGGTGTTGAGAGTGTTGAGCGTGGTGTTGAGAGTGTTGAGCGCGGTGTTGAGAGTGTTGAGCGCGGTGTTGTGTGTTGAGCGTGGTGTTGAGAGTGTTGAGCGCGGTGTTGTGTGTTGAGCGTGGTGTTGAGAGTGTTGAGCGTGGTGTTGAGAGTGTTGAGTGCGGTGTTGAGTGTTGAGCGTGGTGTTGAGAGTTGAGCGTGGTGTTGAGAGTGTTGAGCGTGGTGTTGAGAGTGTTGAGCGCGGTGTTGAGAGTTGAGCGTGTGGTGTTGAGAGTGTTGAGCATGTTGTTGAGTGTTGAGCGTGGTGTTGAGAGTGTTGAGCGTGGTGTTGAGAGTGTTGAGCGCGGTGTTGAGTGTTGAGCGTGGTGTTGAGAGTGTTGAGCGTGGTGTTGAGAGTGTTGAGCGCGGTGTTGAGTGTTGAGCGTGGTGTCGAGAGTGTTGAGCGCGGTGTTGAGAGTGTTGAGCGTGGTGTTGAGAGTGTTGAGCGCGGTGTTGAGTGTTGAGCGTGGTGTTGAGAGTGTTGAGCGTGGTGTTGAGAGTGTTGAGCGTGGTGTTGAGTGTTGAGCATGTTGTTGAGTGTTGAGTGTGGTGTTGAGAGTGTTGAGCGCGGTGTTGAGAGTGTTGAGCGTGGTGTTGAGAGTGTTGAGCGCGGTGTTGAGAGTGTTGAGCGTGGTGTTGAGAGTGTTGAGCGCGGTGTTGAGTGTTGAGCGCGGTGTTGAGAGTGTTGAGCGCGGTGTTGAGAGTGTTGAGCGTGGTGTTGAGAGTGTTGAGCATGTTGTTGAGTGTTGAGTGTGGTGTTGAGAGAGCGCGGTGTTGAGAGTGTTGAGCATGTTGTTGAGTGTTGAGCGCTGTGTTGAGAGTGTTGAGCGCGGTGTTGAGAGTGTTGAGCGTGGTGTTGAGAGTGTTGAGCATGTTGTTGAGTGTTGAGTGTGGTGTTGAGAGTGTTGAGCGCGGTGTTGAGAGTGTTGAGCATGTTGTTGAGTGTTGAGTGTGGTGTTGAGAGTGTTGAGCGCGGTGTTGAGAGTGTTGAGCGTGGTGTTGAGAGTGTTGAGCGCGGTGTTGAGAGTGTTGAGCATGTTGTTGAGTGTTGAGCGTGGTGTTGAGAGTGTTGAGCGCGGTGTTGAGAGTGTTGAGCGTGGTGTTGAGAGTGTTGAGCGCGGTGTTGAGTGTTGAGCGCGGTGTTGAGAGTGTTGAGCATGGTGTTGAGAGTGTTGAGCGCGGTGTTGAGAGTGTTGAGCATATTGTTGAGTGTTGAGTGTGGTGTTGAGAGTGTTGAGCGCGGTGTTGAGAGTGTTGAGCGTGGTGTTGCGAGTGTTGAGCGTGGTGTTGAGAGTGTTGAGCGTGGTGTTGAGAGTGTTGAGCGCGGTGTTGAGTGCTGAGCGTGGTGTTGAGAGTGTTGAGCGTGGTGTTGAGAGTGTTGAGCGTTGAGAGTGTTGAGCGCAGTGTTGAGTGTTGAGCGCGGTGTTGAGAGTGTTGAGCGTGGTGTTGAGTGTTGAGCGCGGTGTTGAGAGTGTTGAGCGTGGTGTTGAGAGTGTTGAGCGCGGTGTTGAGAGTGTTGAGCGTGGTGTTGAGAGTGTTGAGCGCGGTGTTGAGTGTTGAGCGCGGTGTTGAGAGTGTTGAGCGCGGTGTTGAGAGTGTTGAGCGTGGTGTTGAGAGTGTTGAGCATGTTGTTGAGTGTTGAGTGTGGTGTTGAGAGAGCGCGGTGTTGAGAGTGTTGAGCATGTTGTTGAGTGTTGAGCGCTGTGTTGAGAGTGTTGAGCGCGGTGTTGAGAGTGTTGAGCGTGGTGTTGAGAGTGTTGAGCATGTTGTTGAGTGTTGAGTGTGGTGTTGAGAGTGTTGAGCGCGGTGTTGAGAGTGTTGAGCATGTTGTTGAGTGTTGAGTGTGGTGTTGAGAGTGTTGAGCGTGGTGTTGAGAGTGTTGAGCGCGGTGTTGAGAGTGTTGAGCATGTTGTTGAGTGTTGAGCGTGGTGTTGAGAGTGTTGAGCGCGGTGTTGAGAGTGTTGAGCGTGGTGTTGAGAGTGTTGAGCGCGGTGTTGAGTGTTGAGCGCGGTGTTGAGAGTGTTGAGCATGGTGTTGAGAGTGTTGAGCGCGGTGTTGAGAGTGTTGAGCATGTTGTTGAGTGTTGAGTGTGGTGTTGAGAGTGTTGAGCGCGGTGTTGAGAGTGTTGAGCGTGGTGTTGCGAGTGTTGAGCGTGGTGTTGAGAGTGTTGAGCGTGGTGTTGAGAGTGTTGAGCGCGGTGTTGAGTGCTGAGCGTGGTGTTGAGAGTGTTGAGCGTGGTGTTGAGAGTGTTGAGCGTTGAGAGTGTTGAGCGTAGTGTTGAGTGTTGAGCGCGGTGTTGAGAGTGTTGAGCGTGGTGTTGAGTGTTGAGCGTGGTGTTGAGAGTGTTGAGCGTGGTGTTGAGAGTGTTGAGCGTGGTGTTGAGAGTGTTGAGCGTGGTGTTGAGAGTTGAGCGTGGTGTTGAGAGTGTTGAGCGTGGTGTTGAGAGTGTTGAGCGTGGTGTTGAGTGTTGAGCGTGGTGTTGAGAGTGTTGAGCGCGGTGTTGAGTGTTGAGCGTGGTGTTGAGAGTGTTGAGCGTGGTGTTGAGTGTTGAGCGTGGTGTTGAGAGTGTTGAGCGTGGTGTTGAGAGTGTTGAGCATGTTGTTGAGTGTTGAGTGTGGTGTTGAGAGTGTTGAGCGCGGTGTTGAGAGTGTTGAGCGTGGTGTTGAGAGTGTTGAGCGCGGTGTTGAGAGTGTTGAGCGTGGTGTTGAGTGTTGAGCGTGGTGTTGAGAGTGTTGAGCATGTTGTTGAGTGTTGAGCGTGGTGTTGAGAGTGTTGAGCGCGTTGAGCGTGGTGTTGAGAGTGTTGAGCGCGGTGTTGAGAGTGTTGAGCGTGGTGTTGAGAGTGTTGAGCGTGGTGTTGAGAGTGTTGAGCGTGGTGTTGAGTGTTGAGCATGTTGTTGAGTGTTGAGTGTGGTGTTGAGAGTGTTGAGCGCGGTGTTGAGAGTGTTGAGCGTGGTGTTGAGAGTGTTGAGCGCGGTGTTGAGTGTTGAGCGTGGTGTTGAGAGTGTTGAGCGCGGTGTTGAGTGTTGAGCGTGGTGTTGAGAGTGTTGAGCGTGGTGTTGAGAGTGTTGAGCGCGGTGTTGAGTGCGGTGTTGAGAGTGTTGAGCGTGGTGTTGAGTGTTGAGAGTGTTGAGCGCGGTGTTGAGAGTGTTGAGCGTGGTGTTGAGTGTTGAGCGTGGTGTTGAGAGTGTTGAGCGTGGTGTTGAGAGTGTTGAGCGTGGTGTTGAGAGTGTTGAGCGTGGTGTTGAGAGTGTTGAGCGCGGTGTTGAGTGTTGAGCGTGGTGTTGAGAGTTGAGCGTGGTGTTGAGAGTGTTGAGCGTGGTGTTGAGAGTGTTGAGCGTGGTGTTGAGTGTTGAGCGTGGTGTTGAGAGTGTTGAGCGCGGTGTTGAGTGTTGAGCGTGGTGTTGAGAGTTTTGAGCGTGGTGTTGAGAGTGTTGAGCGTGGTGTTGAGAGTGTTGAGCGTGGTGTTGAGAGTGTTGAGCGTGGTGTTGAGAGTTGAGCGTGGTGTTGAGAGTGTTGAGCGTGGTGTTGAGTGTTGAGCGTGGTGTTGAGAGTGTTGAGCGCGGTGTTGAGTGTTGAGCGTGGTGTTGAGAGTGTTGAGCGTGGTGTTGAGTGTTGAGCGTGGTGTTGAGAGTGTTGAGCGTGGTGTTGAGAGTGTTGAGCATGTTGTTGAGTGTTGAGCGTGGTGTTGAGAGTGTTGAGCGTGGTGTTGAGAGTGTTGAGCGTGGTGTTGAGAGTGTTGAGCGCGGTGTTGAGAGTGTTGAGCGTGGTGTTGAGAGTGTTGAGCGCGGTGTTGAGTGTTGAGCGTGGTGTTGAGAGTGTTGAGCGTGGTGTTGAGAGTGTTGAGCGCGGTGTTGAGTGTTGAGCGTGGTGTTGAGAGTGTTGAGCGTGGTGTTGAGAGTGTTGAGCGCGGTGTTGAGTGTTGAGCGTGGTGTTGAGAGTGTTGAGCGCGGTGTTGAGTGTTGAGCGTGGTGTTGAGAGTGTTGAGCGCGGTGTTGAGTGTTGAGCGCGGTGTTGAGAGTGTTGAGCGTGATGTTGAGTGTTGAGCGTGGTGTTGAGAGTGTTGAGCGTGGTGTTGAGAGTGTTGAGCGTGGTGTTGAGAGTGTTGAGCGTGGTGTTGAGAGTGTTGAGCGTGGTGTTGAGAGTGTTGAGCGCGGTGTTGAGTGTTGAGCGTGGTGTTGAGAGTTTAGCGTGGTGTTGAGAGTGTTGAGCGTGGTGTTGAGAGTGTTGAGCGTGGTGTTGAGTGTTGAGCGTGGTGTTGAGAGTGTTGAGCGCGGTGTTGAGTGTTGAGCGTGGTGTTGAGAGTGTTGAGCGTGGTGTTGAGTGTTGAGCGTGGTGTTGAGAGTGTTGAGCGTGGTGTTGAGAGTGTTGAGCATGTTGTTGAGTGTTGAGTGTGGTGTTGAGAGTGTTGAGCGCGGTGTTGAGAGTGTTGAGCGTGGTGTTGAGTGTTGAGCGTGGTGTTGAGAGTGTTGAGCGCGGTGTTGAGTGTTGAGCGTGGTGTTGAGAGTGTTGAGCGTGGTGTTGAGTGTTGAGCGTGGTGTTGAGAGTGTTGAGCGCGGTGTTGAGTGTTGAGCGTGGTGTTGAGAGTGTTGAGCGTGGTGTTGAGTGTTGAGCGTGGTGTTGAGAGTGTTGAGCGTGGTGTTGAGAGTGTTGAGCATGTTGTTGAGTGTTGAGTGTGGTGTTGAGAGTGTTGAGCGCGGTGTTGAGAGTGTTGAGCGTAGTGTTGAGAGTGTTGAGCGCGGTGTTGTGTGTTGAGCGTGGTGTTGAGAGTGTTGAGCGTGGTGTTGAGAGTGTTAAGCGGGGTTGAGAGTGTTGAGCGCGGTGTTGAGTGTTGAGCGCGGTGTTGAGAGTGTTGAGCGTGGTGTTGAGTGTTGAGCGTGGTGTTGAGAGTGTTGAGCGTGGTGTTGAGAGTGTTGAGCGTGGTGTTGAGTGTTGAGCGTGGTGTTGAGAGTGTTGAGCGCGGTGTTGAGTGTTGAGCGTGGTGTTGAGAGTTGAGCGTGGTGTTGAGAGTGTTGAGCGTGGTGTTGAGAGTGTTGAGCGTGGTGTTGAGTGTTGAGCGTGGTGTTGAGAGTGTTGAGCGCGGTGTTGAGAGTGTTGAGCGTGGTGTTGAGAGTTGAGCGTGGTGTTGAGAGTGTTGAGCGTGGTGTTGAGAGTGTTGAGCGTGGTGTTGAGTGTTGAGCGTGGTGTTGAGAGTGTTGAGCGCGGTGTTGAGTGTTGAGCGTGGTGTTGAGAGTGTTGAGCGCGGTGTTGAGTGTTGAGCGTGGTGTTGAGAGTGTTGAGCGCGGTGTTGAGTGTTGAGCGTGGTGTTGAGAGTGTTGAGCATGTTGTTGAGTGTTGAGCGTGGTGTTGAGCATGTTGTTGAGCGCATTGTTGAGTGTTGACCGTGGTGTTGAGCGTGGTGTTGAGAGTGTTGAGCGTGGTGTTGAGAGTGTTGAGCGTGGTGTTGAGAGTGTTTTGAGCACGTTGTTGAGTGTTGAGCGTGGTGTTGAGAGTGTTGAGCGCGGTGTTGAGCATGTTGTTGAGCGCATTGTTGAGTGTTGACCGTGGTGTTGAGCGTGGTGTTGAGAGTGTTGAGCGTGGTGTTGAGAGTGTTGAGCGTGGTGTTGAGAGTGTTTTGAGCACGTTGTTGAGTGTTGAGCGTGGTGTTGAGAGTGTTGAGCGTGGTGTTTTAGAGTGTTTTGAGCGCGTTGTTGAGTGTTGAGAGCGGTGTTGAGAGCGGTGTTAAGCATGTTGTTGAGCGCGTTGTTGAGTGTTGAGCGTGGTGTTGAGAGTGTTTTGAGCGCGTTGTTAAGTGTTGAGAGCGGTGTTGAGAGCGGTGTTGAGCATGTTGTTAAGCGCGTTGTTGAGTGTTGAGCGTGGTGTTGAGTGTTGAGCGTGGTGTTGAGAGTGTTGAGCGTGGTGTTGAGAGTGTTGAGCGCGGTGTTGAGTGTTGAGCGTGGTGTTGAGAGTTGAGCGTGGTGTTGAGTGTTGAGCGTGGTGTTGAGAGTGTTGAGCGTGGTGTTGAGTGTGTTGAGCGCGTTGTTAAGTGTTGAGAGCGGTGTTGAGCATGTTGTTGAGCGCGTTGTTGAGTGTTGAGCGTGGTGTTGAGCATGTTGTTGAGTGTTGAGCGTGGTGTTGAGAGTGTTGAGCGCGTTGTTGAGTGTTGAGCGCGGTGTTGAGCGCAGTGTTGAGCGCGGTGTTGAGCACGTTGTTGAGAGTTGAGCGCTGAGTGCGTTGTTGAGTGTTGAGCGCGTTGTTGAGTGTTGTGCGTGGTGTTGAGTGTTGTGCGTGGTGTTGAGAGTGTTGAGCACGTTGTTGAGCATGTTGTTGAGCGCGTTGTTGAGAGTGTTTTGAGCGTGGTGTCGAGTGCGTTGAGCATGGTGTCGAGTCTCACCTGAGGCCGTCTGGAGTGTGACGCCAGCTGGAATCTGGACCGGATACGTTATTCCAGGCGGCAGAGAGAATGTGGCAACAGAACCACAGCTGTTCTAAAAGTCATGGAAAACACGTTTTCATTTCACATTCACAATTTCAAAAGAGCTTTAACTTAGAAGATCAACATTAACAGGAGTTTCATAAAGGGAACTTTATTGTATGTGATGCATATTAAGATTAAATAATTGGACAGATAATTTAAGACGTTACAATGCTGCTTAATGAACACAGACGACCTTACTATATTAAACAGCTGTGAAAGTGGATTTAAATCAAATTAGTGGAAAATGAAATGTACAGGTATTCTGGCAATGGCCATACATTTTTAAGCGATGAGGACAGTGTTTGTTGACTTACTGTTTTGGAGGTGAAGTTCTGCACATTCTGAGCAGCTGGAATGACGACTGAGAAAAGATGAAAACATCAAGCACACAACCAGAGAAAACAGTGAAAGTGTCCTAAACGAAGTGGACTGAAGTGTGAGTCAGAGCATGCGGTGAGACGTGACAGTGCTCGTGATCGGAGACTGAGAACAGACTGAAGCGTCAGTCGCATCACGACGTCCCTCGGCTCTGACGCCTCAAAGCACTGCTCACAGAAATCATTTTACACTTTTCCTGAGTCCAGGGTATTGCTTCAGTTGTTTGCAATGGAATTGCCACTTTATTAAAATGAGTTAAAAAACTTTGGGTAAAATAGATATTAATGTGGAAAAAATGGCTAGGGGGAACATTTCGTTGGCCATGAGTCTAGCAGGTAAGCAACCAGACAAAATATAACTAAAGAGCTGGACAGCCGTCATCATCATCAACAAAACACTCTGGTGGTCAGACGAGCTGACAGTGCGTTTACACTGCTGTGAAGTGGGCGTTTCCAGATCCTTCTGTTGAGAGCTGAGCAACACTCTCACTGGAGGATTGTGGGATTGACGACGGATCTGAGCATTGCAGTGACGTTTGTCATAAGCATTAAACATGAGTTTATGCTGGATTTAGTGCGTCTGTCATTTCATTTACATATTGGATGCTTTCATTTTGCTTTCCAACTGTTATTATTTGTGTATACATGTTGGTTGCACTGGCTGTGCACTGAAAAAACTGATTTAACGCACAATGGCAAGCCATTTTAGTTCACAATCTTCCCAGCGTTACTCGCCATAATCACATTTTTTGTAGATTTTTGCAGAATTATTTTGTAGAATCACATGTTGTAGAGCTCTCTTTTTAGCACCACCTCATTAGTAATATTATTTTTGGATGTTTATTAAAATCATATTAAAATCATTATGCTTTATAGAGAAGAAATATAGGAAGGATACGTACTGCAAGTTCTTTTTAAAGTTAAATTCACACTCACTCAGAAATGATAAATATACCCAGTGATATGCTTATTTATTAATTGGTTGTAAAATACTTTTTTTGTTATAAAATCAAATTTGTTTTATTTGCATTATCCACTCACAAAATAATGCAGAGGCAATTTAGGAAAGGGGTGTGCAATATTTATCATGTATGATAGTGTAATTGTTTTATTAATGATATACAAGCCGACTTTATCGAGGATGTCATTGACTTTGCAAAAAAAAAAAACAAGAACACGACTTGATAAAATATATATATATATATATATATATAACATAATACGGTTATGTAATATCACACAAGCAAGAGTGCTGTTTAATATCAGTGCATCAGTGTGATCACGAGTGTGATATTGACAGCTTTGGGAGGGTTACTTTTAAAATGTATTCCGTTACAGTTATAAATTACTTTTTTTTATAAAGTATTCAGCAACAAAACAAGCACCACAATATGAAAGTAATGTAATTGATTACTTTTGGATTCCTTTAAGGTCACATATGTAAATAAAGTCAGGTAAAAAGCAATATCAAAGTACTTTTATTTTGATATTGCTTATATTTTGATATTGCTTATGCTTTTATTTTGATATTCCCCTCCTTGAACTGCCACCTTAACGTGGTGGAGGGGTTTGAGTACCCGAATGACCCTAGGAGCTATGTTGTCTGGGGCTATATGCCCCTGGTAGGGTCTCCCAAGGCAAACAGGTCCTAGGTGACGGGTCAGACTAAGAGTGGTTCAAAATCCCTTATGATGGACAAAAATTCAAGGACCGTGATGTCGCCCGGTATGGCGCAGCCGGGGCCTCACCCTGGAGCCAGGCCCGGGGTTGGGGCTCTTATGCGAGCGCCTGGTGGCCGGGCCTCTCCCCATGGGGTCCGGCCGGGCTCAGCCCGAAGGAGCGACGTGGGACCGCCTTCCCGTGGGCTCACCACCTGCAGGAAGAGCCGTAAGGGGCCGGTGTAGAGAGGATCGGGCGGCAGTCGAAGGCGGGGACCTCGACGACCCGATCCCTGGACACAGAAACTAGCTATAGGGACGTGGAACATCACCTCGCTGGCGGGGAAGGAGCCTGAGATCGTGCGTGAGGTTGAGAGGTTCCGACTAGAGATAGTCGGGATCACCTCTACGCATGGCTTGGGCTCTGGAACCACACTCCTTGAGAGAGGATGGACTCTTCACCACTCTGGAGTTGCCCATGGTGGCGACGGGCTGGTGTGGGTTTGCTTATAGCCCCCCAGCTCAGCCGCCATGTGTTGGAGTTTACCCCGGTGAACGAGAGGGTCGCTTCCCTGTGCCTACGGGTCGGGGATAGGTCTCTCACTGTCGTGTGTGCCTACGGGCCAAACGGCAGTGCAGAGTACCCGGCCTTCTTGGGGTCTCTGGGAGGAGTGCTGGAAAGTGCTCCGACTGGGGACTCCGTCGTTCTACTGGGGGACTTCAACGCTCACGTGGGCAACGACAGTGACACCTGGAGGGGCGTGATTGGGAGGAACGGCCCCCCAGACCTGAACCCGAGCGGTGTTCAGTTATTGGACTTCTGTGCTAGTCACAGTTTGTCCATAACGAACACCATGTTCAAGCATAAGGGTGTCCACCAGTGCACGTGGCACCAGGACGCCCTAGGTCGCAGGTCGATGATCGACTTTGTGGTCGTTTCATCTGACCTGCGGCCGTATGTCTTGGACACTCAGGTGAAGAGAGGGGCGGAGCTGTCAACTGATCACCACCTGGTGGTGAGTTGGATCCGATGGTGGGGGAGGAGGCTGGACAGACTCGGCAGACCCAAGCGTTCTGTAAGGGTTTGCTGGGAACGTTTGGCCGAGTCTCCTGTCAGAGAGATCTTCAACTCCCACCTCCGGTGGAGCTACGACTGGATTCCGAGGGAGGCTGGAGATCTTGAGTCTGAGTGGACCATGTTCCCCACCTCCATTGTCGAAGCGGCTGCTCGAAGCTGTGGCCGTATGGTCTCCGGTGCCTGTCGAGGCGGCAATCCCCGAACGCGGTGGTGGACACCGGAAGTAAAGGATGCCGTCAAGCTGAAGAAGGAGTCCTATCGGGCCTGGTTGGCTTGTGGGACTCCTGAGGCAGCTGACAGGTACCGGCAGGCCAAGCGGACTGCAGCCCGGGTGGTTGTGGAGGCAAAAACTCGGGCCTGGGAGGAGTTCAGTGAGGACATGGAGAAGGACTATTGGCTGGCCTCGAAGAGATTCTGGCAAACTGTCCGGCGCCTCAGGAGAGGGAAACAATGCCCTACCAACGCTGTTTACAGTGGAGGTGGGCGGCTGTCGACCTCAACTGGGGATGTCGTCGGACGGTGGAAGGAATACTTCAAGGATGTCCTCAATCCCGCCGGCACGTCTTCTATTGAGGAAGCAGAGGCTGAGGGCTCAGAGGTGGACTCGTCCATCACCCTAGCTGAGGTCACCGAGGTAGTCAAGAAACTCCGCGGTGGCAAGGCACCGGGGGTGGATGAGATCCGCCCTGAGTACCTCAAGTCTCTGGATGTTGTGGGGCTGTCTTGGCTGACACGCCTCTGCAGCATCGCGTGGCGGTCGGGGACAGTGCCTCTGGGATGGCAGACCGGGGTGGTGGTCCCTCTTTTTAAGAAGGGGGACCGGAGGGTGTGTTCCAACTACAGGGGGATCACACTTCTCAGCCTCCCTGGGAAAGTCTATGCCAGGGTACTGGAGAGGAGAATACGGCCGATAGTGGAACCTCTATACTCTATACTCTCTACAGGGTGCTGGAGGGTTCATGGGAGTTTGCCCAACCAGTCCACATGTGCTTTGTGGATTTGGAGAAGGCATTCGACTGTGTCCCTCGCGGCGGCCTGTGGAGGGTGCTCCGGGAGTATGGGGAGTCCTTTGCTAAGGGCTGTCCGGTCCCTGTATGACCGAAGCAGGAGCTTGGTTCGCATTGCCGGTAGTAAGTCAGACTTCTTCCCGGTGCATGTTGGACTCCGGCAGGGCTGCCCTTTGTCGCCGGTTATGTTCATAGTTTTAATGGACAGAATTTCTAGGCGCAGCCAGGGGTCGGAGGGTGTCAGGTTTGGGGACCATGCGATTTCATCTCTGCTTTTTGCGGATGATGTTGTCGTGTTGGCCCCTTTCACACCAGGACCTTCAGCATGCACTGGGACGGTTTTCAGCCGAGTGTGAAGCAGCTGGGATGAGAATCAGCACCTCCAAATCCGAGGCCATGGTCCTCAGTCGGAAAAGGGTGGCTTGCTCACTTCAGGCTGGTGGAGAGATCCTTCCTCAAGTGGAGGAGTTTAAGTATCTTGGGGTTTTGTTCACGAGTGAGGGAAGGATGGAACGGGAGATTGACAGACGGATCGGTGCAGCTTCTGCAGTAATGCGGTCGATGTACCGGTCTGTTGTGGTGAAGAAGGAGCTGAGCCGTAAGGCAAAGCTCTCGATTTACCGGTCAATCTACGTTCCTACTCTCACCTATGGTCATGAGCTTTGGGTCATGACCGAAAGGACAAGATCCCGGATACAGGCGGCCGAAATGAGCTTTTCTCCGCAGGGTGGCTGGGCGATCCCTTAGAGATAGGGTGAGAAGCTCGGTCACTCGGGAGGAGCTCAGAGTAGAGCCGCTGCTCCTCCACATCGAGAGGGGTCAGCTGAGGTGGCTCGGGCATCTGTTCCGGATGCCTCCTGGACGCCTTCCCGGGGAGGTGTTCCGGGCACGTCCCACTGGGAGGAGACCCCGAGGAAGACCTAGAACACGCTAGAGAGACTATGTCTCCTGGCTGGCCTGGGAACGCCTCGGTGTCCCCCAGGAAAAGCTGGAGGAAATGTCTAGGGAGAGGGAAGTCTGGGCATCTCTGCTTAGACTGCTGAAGAAGAGAAGACTTCGGCTCAAAAGAAATGGCGCCACCGGTGTCAGACCAGTTAGGGCAGTAATGTATTTTACACTATTTGATTTATTTATCCAAAAACAAGGCAAGGATATAGGCTACTAAATTATTTTTTATTAATGTAGCCTAACTAATGTGACGGCACATCCGTATTTCATATTTTCCAAATGTCTTGTACCATTAAACATGTTATCACGTGGATGAATAATCATATGCAAATGATATGCAGATCAGGATATGCATAGTAAAACTAGGTGTTGTAAGCTCCATATATGGTTGTTTCGGGGAGGAGACGCATGTGCGCACAATCTTCTGCTGACTGGGATTTATAAAGTGAATTCTGCGCAGGTTCTGGCGTGTGCGTGCGTCCGAAAGCCAAAAATGGCGTACGCAAACAAATATTCTGACTTAAAAAACTGTGCGTACGCCATTTTTGGCTTTCGGACGCACGCACACTTTTAGTAAGGATCCTATGCACAGTTTTATAAATGAGACCCCAGACCTTTCCTAACTGAGCATGCAACACAACTTCTCGTCCAGGCCCTGGTCATTTCTAGGCTTGATTACTGCAATGCTCTTCTGGCTGGACTTCCATCATGTGCAACTAAACCTCTACAAATGATCCAGAATGCTGCAGCTCGTCTGGTCTTCAACGAGCCCAAAAGGGCCCACGTCACTCCTCTGCTCATCTCTCTGCACTGGCTACCACTCGCTGCTCGCATCAAGTTCAAGGTGTTGACACTTGCTTACAGATTGACCACAGGATCAGCTCCCTCCTACTTTTACTCACTACTACAAGTCTACATCCCTACCAGAAGCCAGATCAGTCAATGAGCGACGGCTCATGGTACCATCACAGCGGGGCACAAAATCACTCTCCAGAACATTCTCATTCACGGTTCCATGCTGGTGGAATGATCTCCCCACCCTCATCCGGAATGCAGAATCCCTGACAACATTCAAAAGACAACTGAAAACTCATCTCTTCCGGGAGCACTTAACGTAATAAAAAAAACAAAAAAAAATAAATAAATAAAACTTTCCTTTTCCGAGCAATACTCAGACATTGCCCTACTCCGAGCTATGTCTGAACTTTGTATTTTGAGCACTTCTTGCGTTGTTTTTGCCTCTTCACGATGACTCGCTTGGTTTAGTCCTCAGTTGTAAGTCGCTTTGGATAAAAGCGTCTGCTAAATGACTAAATGTAAATGTAAAAACACACCGTCGAGTATAACCAGGCTATGAAGATACGCGACGAGACACTAGCAGGTAGTGATGTGCGGCCCAAAAGTAAACAAATGACTCAACCGAGCATCGCTGGAGCACTCGCTAGTTGCACTCCATATGGCAAGAAGAGTAAACGGTGGATGGAAATTACTGATGCGGTTACATATTGTTTGGCCAAGGATATGATGCCAATCCAAACGGTGGATAAGGAGGGATTTAAGCAACTGGTTAAAAAGCTCGATCCAAGATACAGCATCCCAGGTAGAAAATATTTTTCAAAGACATCCCTGCCTGCGATGTATGAAACATGCCACGACAAACTAGCAGCTATGCTATCGTCGGTGAAGTTTTTTGCCTCAACTACGGACATGTGGCTGAGCCGAACAGCAGAACCATTTATCAGCCTGACCGTGCACTACATCGACAACGACTGGAAGCTACACATCTCCTGCCTTGAGACAAGTTACTTTCCCGAGGATCACACAGGTGTAAATATTGCGAGTGGTTTAAGGGAATTTCTTAACTCATGGCATCTAGAAGAGGACAAACAAGTGTGTGTGACAACAGACAGCGGGGCCAATGTTGTTAAAGCCATCGCTCTCAATAACTGGACCAGACTGTCATGCTTTGGGCATCGTCTGCACATTGCTATTGGTAAGTTTCATTTACCAAACAAAAACTGTGTGTGTTCTTGGCCTGCTTACCTTAAATATATGGTTTATGAGGGCACAAAAGTGTATAATGACATGGGTATTACACCATAAACATGGTTTATGAGGGACATTGCCTGTGTCCTCGTAAATCAAATGCCTTTAAACACACTATAGCTGTCCGTTCACATATCACGTCTTTCTAAAGCGCTTGCTCTCCCGTGGCGTCTGTTGTTGCTATGCAGCCATGAACCGCGCTCTCCTCAATGACGAGGAAGTTTCAGTAATGCGATTTCCACTGCCGAAAAACGCTTGCTGTAGCTCTGCTACAGTATTTATTTACAGAGAAAAGAAAAGAAAAAAATCTCGCTACGCCTGGCAAAAACAAGCCTGTCACTTCTATTATGAGCGCACTTGCTGCGTGCCTACATTTGAAATAATGAACTTGAGCGTGCAAAATACGCAATATGTTTACGGTCACATATTCAAGTAAGCCTGTGTGTGTGTGTGTATGTGTGTGAGTGTGAGTGTGTGAGTGTGTGTGTGAGAGAGAGAGAGAGAGAGAGACTTACTGTCTTTCTTTATCTTCAGAGAGGAGTATGAAAGATTCCAGGATTGACAGAGCTTGGAAAAAAGATTGTGGCTGCATTTGCTCACAGCTGGAAGCGGCAGCGGGCACTCCGTGATGCTCAAGTGGAAATGGGCTTACCTCAGCACAAACTGGTCACAGAATCTCCCACACGATGGGGATCAAGACAAAAGATGATCCAGCGGCTGTTGGAACAAGAAAAGGCCATCACACAGGTTTTAGCTGCTGACAGGTCCACCAGACACCTGGTGCTAACGTGGCAAGATGTAGAGGTCCTTGATTCTGTGAGCAAGGCTCTAGGTCCTCTCCTTGAATTTACTGATGCATTCTCTACTGAAGACTACGTCACCATCTCATGCGTAAAGCCTGTTCTTAAGTTATTCAGTAATAACATCCTACAGGCAAAGGAGAATGACACAGACCTCACGAAGACAATCAAGAAGTCTGTACTGGACTACATGAACAGCAAGTACGGAGACACTGTGACTGAGGAACTGATCAATTTAGCAACTCTGCTTGACCCACGCTTCCACAGTGAACACATGAGTGAAAGTGAGAGCAAAGCTATCCAAGCCAGAGCAGCTCGTGAGGTGGAATCCCTTCTATCAGAGCATACAGCTGAACCCCCTCTTGAAACAGCAGAAGACACCCAACTGACTCAAGGTGCCTCCAAGAGACCAAAGAAGACCCTTGGAAGCTTTTTCAAGGGCGCAGCAACAGAGAAGACAGCCGTGTCTGAGAAAGACACAATCACAGCTGAATTACACAGCTACTTGAACTGTCCAGCAGACAGCGAGTGTGATCCCCTTATGTGGTGGAAAACGCATGAGGTGAACTTTCCTCGGATCAGCCGTTTAGCCAAGAAATACCTATGCATCCCTGCCACCAGTGCTGCCTCCGTGAGGCTGTTCAGCACTGGCGGGAATGTAGTAACTTGTCAAAGATCAGCTCTTAAGTCAACGTCAGTGAATATGCTGGTGTTCTTGACAAAGAATCTCTGAATGTGATGTGTCTGCCACGTGGATGGATGGCTAAAGTGCTCACTTGACTCATTTCATGGTATATCCATTTTTTGTTTACACACAGAATTAGAGGCAATGCAATAATTTTAGCACTGATCAGAGATGCTCACAAGTCTCTGAACTAGAGTCCAAGTCAAGTCTCAAGTCTCTGAACTAGAGTCCAAGTCAAGTCTCAAGTCTTTGAGCTAGAGTCCAAGTCAAGTCTCAAGTCTCTGAACTAGAGTCCAAGTCAAGTCTCAAGTCTCTTGTGGTTATAATAAGTGTTGCATCATGTACAGCGACCCATCCAGGCTGCTTAGAACACTTCATAGATATATAAGGAATTCAAAGCATGTAATGTTATTATGACTCCTTTATCTATTAGCATACAGTATCAGCTTTGATTTAGGTATATAATCAGTGTAAACAGGCTATTTCATGACAAAAACACCAAGAATGCTTTACTTTTAAGTTAATATCTGTATCTGTAAAAATTGAGGTTCTGAAGAAAAAGGACTCTCATGTCTGTGTCTGGGATACTGGTTGACACTGGCTGACCGCCACACATTGATTTTCGATTTTTTATTTTATTTTTACTAAGCCTATTTAATTGGTATTTGATTGCAGAGCGCCGTAGCGGATTCGCGCCGCACTACCTCTCGCACGTCCCTCTCTCTCTCTCTCTCTCTCGTTCACCCATACCTCTCGCGCTCTCTCTCCCTCATGGAACACCACGAGGTGCACGCGCGCAGATACCGCATATTTTGTATTTAGCGCTTCTTTTATTTGGCCCGTCTTGTTTGAAATTTTTAAACCCAAAGCTTACGATGAATGGCCGGTGCAGTTGACATGTTTGTTTGTTGTCCTCTCATGTGTGGCCACGCGCACGTAGTACGTGTTATGTAGGCAGGTTTTAGGTAACGGGTCGGAGGGAGGGGAATAACAGCGAGCTCATCAGACGTTTCCTAAAAATAAACATTGTTCACGAGTCCCGCAGCTCGAGTCCGAGTCGAGTCTGAAGTCTTTCGAGGACGAGTCTGAAGTCACTATGTGTGCGACTTAAGTCGCACTCGAGTCCCCATCTCTGGCACTGATATACCTCATTTGATGCTAATCCAAAAAAGATGCAAGGCAACTGTTAAGTTTTGATAGCATTTTTTATTTATATAATATATAAGCAGTGAGTCTTTTACATTTTGAAGGTTTGTTTGGATTGCCGCTGTTTGTTTACATTTGTACTTAAAAGTTTAGGTCAATTTTATTATGTGACAATATTGTGCAGGCTCCTGAAATTATTGTTAATATTGTTAAGTTATTACTTTAGTTATTGTTAAACTAAAATGTTAAGGGGTTATGTTATACTTTTTTTTGCACTAATGCTGCTGCCAGCCAGCTGCAATCACCAATAAAACATTGTTTCATATATTTTTTTCTATATCGTCATAAATATCATTATCGCAAATATTCTTAAAATATCGTGATATAATTTTTAGGCTATATCACCCACCCCTACTGTGATGCTTCCCCATATGGGGTGGGGGCAGTGATATCACATGTGTGCCCCGATGGGGAGGAAAAGCTGATTGGTTTTCCATCCAGGACACTCAGTAAAGTGGAGCAAAATTATGCTCAGATCGAGCGTGAGGCCCTGAGTATAATTTTTGGAATTCGCAAATTCCATCAGTACTTATACGGAAGAAGGTTTACCCTCTTTACAGATCATCAACCTCTAATGGCTATTCTCAGTTCCAACAAGAGAATTCCATCCATGGCAGCAGCTAGAATGCAACGATGGGCTCTTATAGTAGCCACCCATGACTATGTCCTTGAGTATAAGAAAGCAGCCTTACATGCCAATGCGGACGGACTGTCGCGGCTGCCATTACCAGTGACGCACGCTGAGAAAACGGACACGGTGGATGTCTTCTATGCTGCCCAGATAGCCACCCTGCCTGTCAGTAGTGCTGAAATTAGATGGGACACCCTAAAGGATCCCACTTTGTCACCTGTGCTGGACATGGTTTCAACTGGACGGTTCCCAATATTTAAAGAGGTACCTCAAGGCTTGCTACCTTTGGTGACACGTCGCAATGAGCTCACAGTTGTTCAAGGATGTTTAATGTGGGGAAGTCGTGTCGTGGTACCAATCAAGCTTCGCAACCGGGTGTTATCTGATCTGCATTTGGGCCATTCTGGGGTGGTAAGGATGAAACATCTGGCCCGTATGTTTGGTGGCCGGGTATTGCTGGACAGATTGAATCTCAGTCCAAAGCATACGTGTCAGCGTATCCAAAATGCCCTCTGTCCTGCGCCACTTCACCCATGGGTTTGGCAAGCTCATCCGTGGGAGAGGATGCATGTGGATTTTGCCGGTCCTTTTGAAGGCTATATGTACTTCATTGTAGTGGATGCGCACTCCAAATGGCCGGAAGTGTCGATTATAGATAGTACTACCACCAGCAAAACCATTCAGGTCTTACGAGGACTTTTCAGTCATTATGGCGTCCCTAATGTCATTGTCAGTGACAACAGTCCCCAGTTTTGTGCTGAGGAGTTTTCACTTTTCCTGAAGGCAAATGGGGTGCAACATATTTGATCTGCCCCATATCACGCCTCGAGCAATGGGCAAGCTGAACGTTTTGTCCAAACATTCAAACATGCTCTAAAAGTGTCAAAAGGGTCAGCTCCAATCCAACAGACACTTGTTGGATTCCTGTTAACATACAGAAACACTCCGCATGCTACCACGAAGGAGTCACCTGCAATGCTTTTCCTCAATCGCAAACTAAGAACCCGGCTGGATCTTCTAAAGCCTAGTCTCGCCAAAACAGTGAGTCAAGTCCCAAGATGCACAACAGTTCCGACGCGAAAAACACTCTAAGTTCAGAGAATTTCGTGCTGGAGAGTCCGTTCTTGCTCGTGACTACAGAAAGGGGGGAAAATAGATACCTGGAGTGGTGATGTCCAAAACGGGACCTGTCTCCTACGTTGTCAAC
This sequence comes from Rhinichthys osculus, assembly GCA_029959095.1. NCBI lineage: Eukaryota > Metazoa > Chordata > Actinopteri > Cypriniformes > Leuciscidae > Rhinichthys > Rhinichthys osculus. The sequence continues at coordinate 40,734,606 of JARWKJ010000001.1, read as the reverse complement.
GTGGGTGCTTCTGGAATCTGGAAACGTCATGTAGATCAATTAATGAAACAAGGGACTGAATCCTCTGAAACTTAGATGGAACCAGAAGTTCCTGCTGGTCCTGATAATTGGCAGGCATCTCCGCTTCAGGAGAACATCGGGGAAAAGACTGACAATCTTGTGGAGGTGATGATTGACACACCAGGGTCAGGCAACATTGACCAATCACCCCCAGGGACTGTACAAACTGGAGAGACTATTAAGCGTTATCCTACCCGTCTCACTAGACCACCTGACCGTTATCAAGCATTCTAATATATATAAAAGGGATAGATGCATGAAGAGCAAGATGTGTTCACTAAGTAGTGGTTAAAGTTGAAATCAAGAAAAGAAATATTCCCTTTGTTGTGTTTGACAACCCTTGATTTAAGTTGGGAGGAAATGTTATGTATTTAGTGTTGGTAACTGGGTTATTGTGCAGTTGTTTTCTTATGCTGCAGATGGCGCTGTGTAGCCATGTGTCCCTTGAACATTGTAACAGAAAAAGAAGTCAGTTCGAAGCATACTCGGTCTCAGTGTGTTATTGTTGTGATAGCTCCTCAGGATATAAAGATATTCTGATAAATGCAACAGAGACCTTCCGTCTCAGGCAGGGGGCGCAATATCACACCCCCGGCAGGGTATTTGGAAACTGTGGGTTTGGCCCCTGAGGGGGCCCAACTCATAGAGAGTGGTCTTTCAACCGAGGTTGTTGAGACCATTCTAAGCTCCAGAGCTCCAGCTACGAGGAAACTATATTCACTGAAATGGAGAGTTTTCACTTCTTGGTGTCACCAGCGCCAGCGGGATTCGGTTAACTGTTCGGTCAACACAGTACTTGAGTTTCTGCAAGAACGCTTTGCATCAGGTTTATGTCCTTCCACGCTTAAGGTCTGCGTGGCGGCCATTGCGGTTTTCCACGCCCTGGTGGGTGGTACATCTTTGGGTCGAGACCCCCTGATCACTCGTTTCCTTCGTGGCACCTTGAGGCTGAGGCCTGCAACTCGCACTAGGGTACCGGCTTGGGACCTGGCAATAGTACTAGAAGGCCTGTCTGGGGCTCCCTTTGAGCCCTTAGACTCAGTCTCAGAGAACTTTCTTACTTTTAAGACTATTTTTCTACTAGCTATTTCGTCCCTCAAAAGAGTCGGAGACCTTCAGGCCCTTTCGGTTTCTCCCACCTGCCTTGAGTTTGCACCGGGGATGGTCAAGGCATTCTTATACCCTAAACATGGATACGTTCCTAAGGTGCCTACCATTATTCCGAGGCCTATTGTGCAACAGGCTTTCTGTCCTCCTCCGTTTACCTCGTCGGACCAGGAAAAGCTGAACCTCTTGTGCCCAGTGCGAGCCCTGGACACTTATGTTCATCGGACTTCCCCGTGGAGAAAATCCGACCAATTATTTGTCTGCTTTGGATCACCCAAGAAAGGTCTTCCTGCCTCTAAGAAGACATTGAGCAAGTGGATAGTTGAGGCTATTTCTCTTGCTTATGAGTCCTCTGACGAGCCATGCCCCTTGGTGGTCAGAGCTCATTCCACTAGGAGTATGGCGGCTTCTAAAGCCTTATTATCTGGAGTTTCTCTCCAAGACGTTTGTGATGCGGCAGGCTCACCGCTCACATTCATCAGGTTTTATAGCCTGGACCTGGACGCTGCCCCAGGGCCTCAGGTGCTTAGTGTAGTACTGACAACAGGCTGGGTATTCTCGTTCCCAAAGCGTCATCGACGCATCGAGAGTTCCCCCGAAAGGGAACGTCTCAGGTTACGACTGTAACCCTAGTTCCCTGAGATAGGGAACGAGATGATGCTTCGCCCTGCCATACTTCCTGCATCCCTGTGATCGACTTGCTTCGGCAATTTTAGAAGCTAATGCTGGTTGCATCGGATGCGCTTTTATCTCTTCCTGGTCATGACATCACTCGCCTGTGACGTTCATTCCATCCATTGGACTAGTTGACATAGATGCTTCAGACGCATTCACGCTGGAAGTGTTCCCAAAGCGTCATCGACGCATCATCTCGTTCCCTATCTCAGGGAACTATGGTTACAGTCGTAACCTGAGACGTGTCATATCTTGTTTCACCAACTCAAGATTACACAACCCTGTATATTTATATAAGTCTATAGAGACACCTAGTGACTACAGTATGGTATTTTTTTATTTTTTTATTAAAAAAATAAAAAAATACTTAGTTTATACACAATATTTAAAAAAAAGTCTACACCATCTACATATTAGTGTATTTTAAAATGCATGTTGATCAAGGCCGTGATCTTTCTTAATTTCACTGACTGAGGTCCACTTTTCCAGCTCAGTTCCCAGTAGAAACTTACTTACAACTGCGATCATACAAACAATAGAATTTTAAATCACAAACACTAAATTTGAGCTAACATGATTTCCGTGCTAGTTGGATGTTGAGTCCTTTCATACAGAAAGCATCTTCACAGCTGGAAGGCATGGTTCGCACTATACAACTATGTTCTTTCCTTTTTCTTCTTTGAAAACAAAATAACTGTGAAATTTCCAGGCATGAAACCGTTTTCCCCACGGGAAGCATCATAATTTAGAATTTGTTATATAATATTTTATATATACACACTGAACAAAGTTATAAACGCAAAACTTTTGTTTTTGTGGATTTCATAAAAATTCATTTTAAAACATATTTTGTCAGTGGCGACTAGCCTATATGTAGCTCAACTTCTGCATTCATTACAGTGCATAATAAACACCAAAATAAGGTGATATTTTGTCTGGTAAACTTTATCCTATCAGACATGTTGACCAGAAGCAAGTTACTGGTGTGTTTTCTTTGCTCTTTAATATTTTTCTACAGTATAAAGATGTGAATTAATGTAGTGATTAAATCTTATTTTTCAATAGCAAAACATATCCAAGCTGTCATTCTGACTGACACAATAACAATTCTATTCATTCATTCTAACAGGGCTTTTATTTTGAAGTGAAGCACTTCTGTTTTGGATCTAATGAATACAAGTTTTTACTAGTAATAATACAATTGTAGAGCGCCATAACTGGAATTTTTAATAGAAAGAGTTGAATTGTAGAGCTCTCTAATTTAAGTGAAAATGCCATTACGATGAGTAGCGCTGGGAAGATTGTGAACTGAAGCGGCCCAGACTCGGACCAGCTCGAGTGCTTGAGTTCAGTGTAAACGCACCGCACATTCACTGCACCTCTACGAAACAAGACTTTCACAGTCTTCAGACCAGGACCGACCGGTGGGTTTATGGAGAGTCTGCGTGAAGTTTGCTGGCAGCTGCAGAACAAAGTTGGATGGATTGTTGTCTTTACTGAAACCCTCCACAGCTTTAGACTGAACGACCTTCGACTCCCAGAGCTGAAACACACACACACACACACACCTCTATCTCTGCACAGTGATGGTAATCACCGTCAGAAATCAACTGGCAAGCTTGTTTAATGCATCTTATTCCTCTGGTGTTTGCAGTGAGTGACTGATTCCTCTGGTGTTTGCTGTGAGACACTGACCTGTCTGAGGTTGTCCAGTACTCCTTCATCCACTCCTTCATCACAGAATAACTCTCGGAGACTCTCCATCACATCCTCGATGACGGACAGATACAGCTTCGGCTGAACATCAATCACATTCAAACATCTCATCCTCTACTTTCACACTAACTCATAATATTCAGTTCGAGTCCACCTTAGTAGAGTCAGAATCGAGTCTTTAACCAATCGAGCCCAACTAAACAATACTGTATTTCATCAAGTCAATATTTTTTTTTTAACCTTAACTTATAAGAAACAAATTAGTTTTAAATGTAACAAAAGCTCTATTGCATCTTGCTTGCCTTTTTGATTTCAAGTCATATAGTATTCTGCTCAACTGCAGGTCATGCAACGGAAGCCGCTTGATCTCTGTACTGTGGGAACAGCTTGTGAATGTAAAGGGCTTGACCATCACATCTGTAACGGGATAAACTGGTGATCGGGTGAACTGGTGATCGGGTGAACTGGTGATCGGGTGAACATGATCGGGGGAACTGGTGATCGGGGGAACTGGTGATGGGGTGAACCGGTGATGGGGTGAACCGGTGATGGGGTGAACCGGTGATGGGGTGAACCGGTGATCGGGGGAACTGGTGAACTGGTGATCGGGGGAACTGGTGATCGGGGGAACTGGTTAACTGGTGATCGGGTGAACCGGTGATCGGGTGATCGGGGGAACTGGTGATCGGGGGAACTGGTGATCGGGGAAACTGGTGATCGGGGGAACTGGTGAACTGGTGATCGGGTGAACGGGTGAACCGGTGATCGGGTGATCGGGGGAACTGGTGATCGGGGGAACTGGTGATCGGGGGAACTGGTGATCGGGGGAACTGGTGATCGGGTGAACTGGTGATCGGGTGAACCGGTGATCGGGTGAACCGGTGATCGGGTGAACCGGTGAACTGGTGATCGGGGGAACTGGTGATCGGGGGAACTGGTGAACTGGTGATCGGGTGAACCGGTGATCGGGTGATCGGGTGATCGGGGGAACTGGTGATCGGGGGAACTGGTGAACGGGTGATCGGGTGAACGGGTGAACCGGTGATCGGGTGATCGGGGGAACTGGTGATCGGGGGAACTGGTGATCGGGGGAACTGGTGATCGGGGGAACTGGTGATCGGGGGAACTGGTGAACTGGTGATCGGGGGAACTGGTGATCGGGGGAACTGGTGATCGGGGGAACTGGTGAACCGGTGATCGGGTGAACCGGTGATCAAGTGAACCGGTGATCGGGAGAACTGGTGATCGGGGGAACTGGTGATCGAGGGAACTGGTGAACTGGTGATGGGGGGGAACTGGTGATCGGGGGAACTGGTGAACTGGTGATCGGGGGAACTGGTGATCGGGGGAACTGGTGATCGGGTGAACTGGTGATCGGGGGAACTGGTGATCGCGTGAACTGGTGATGGGGTGAACTGGTGATCGGGGGAACTGGTGATCGCGTGAACTGGTGATGGGGTGAACTGGTGATGGGGTGAACTGGTGATCGCGTGAACTGGTGATGGGGTGAACTGGTGATCGGGGGAACTGGTGATCGCGTGAACTGGTGATGGGGTGAACTGGTGATGGGGTGAACTGGTGATCGGGTGAACTGGTGATGAGGTGAACTGGTGATCAGGGGAAATGGTGAACTGGTGATTGGGTGAACTGGTGAACCGGTGATCGGGGGAACTGGTGATCGGGGGAACTGGGGGAACTGGTGATCGGGGGAACTGGTGATCGGGGGAACTGGTGATCGGGGGAAATGGTGAACTGGTGATCGGGTGAACTGGTGAACCGGTGATCGGGTGATCGGGGGAACTGGTGATCGGGGGAACTGGTGATCGGGGGGAACTGGTGATCGGGGGGAACTGGTGATCGGGGGAACTGGTGATGGGGTGAACTGGTGATGGGGTGACCCGGTGATGGGGTGACCCGGTGATCGGGGGAACTGGTGATCGGGGGAACTGGTGAGTGGTAACAGCCCAGTGCTACTGAAGCTCTCCTCGGGGTCAGGCTGTGTGTTGTGTGCGTTATGACGGGTGGTTAGACATTACCACCCGTCATAACGCACACGAGGCCCTGACTCTCTGTGGTCATTAAAAATCCCATGGCACTTCTCGTAAAGAGTAGGGGTGTAACCCCGGTGCCCTGGCCACATTCCACCCATTGGCCCCTGCCAATCATGGCCTCCTAATAATCCCCATCCACTGAATTGGCTCTATCACTCTCTCTCCTCTCCAACTATAGCTGGTGTGTGGTGAGCGCACTGGCGCCGTTGTACTGTGGCTGCCGTCGCATCATCCAAGTGGATGCTGCACACCGGTGCTGGTTGAGGAGAGAACCCCTGATATGATTGTAAAGCGCTTTGGGTGTACAGTAGTACATATGAAAGCGCTATATAAATGCTTCATTCATTCATTCATTCATATTCAGGATACGTGCCATACTGAGCGTTTTCCTGGATGATAATGAGACTGTGAGGGAACACAAATGAACTGTGAATGTCCGACGTGTAACTTCCATAACTCAGGGCAAACTCAAAGCGGTTTAATTTTTTAATGCATTTATGATTAACAAATTAAATTATTGGCAGTTGGGGAAGAAAGATGGCGTCGTAGAGTGAACACATTTTTTGGCGAGCTCTCGGGACATTAGTTCAAATATTCGATTAATTAATATTTTCACACAGCGGAATCATTCTACGAGCTTAAATGGTTTTTGTGCCATGTCTTTAGATCAATATTTTTCAAAAGGATCTGACAGACTGCTGAAAGCTAAGAAGAATCTGCCGAAAAGTTCTACTATCAGCGCCGGCGAGTTGGGTGCTGATATGAGCGACGCGAGCATGAGTCGTGAGGAGGAAATTTCCAACTCCAACTTTGCTCAAGCTCTGGACAAATTAACTGAAAACATTATGAAGGTAATAGTTGAGAAAGTGAATACTGTCCTAGCCGCGATAAATAATCAAACCGTTCAGTTCCAAGCCTTGGTGGAGAGAGTGGGCCAGGCGGAGGAACGAATAGCTGGTGTGGAAAATTCAACGGAATCTCTGCAGGCCACCATGGCTGATCTCCATAAAAAAATGAACGAAATATCAGTGCACATCGACGATCTGGAGAATCGCGGGTGCAGGTGTAATTTGCTTCTTATCGGTCTTCAGGAGGGCGCGGAAGGAAGCGACCCGGTGCACTTCTTTGAAAGGTGGTTGCCCGATCATTTCAAGATTGCAACGCAGGCTGGACGGATTAAGCTTGATCGTGCTCATCGCGCTTTAGCGCCATTACCAGGACCTAAGCAGAGACCCAGACCTGTCATCATAAAGTTTCCGGACAAACAGCGAGTGTTGGATGCAGCTCGTCGTGTTGGCATGGATCCCGAAAGGAGCACTGACGCAGGACCGAGGACTTCGTTCTTCAACGATTACTCTGCGATGGTGATAAAGAAATGCAAGGCTTTCGCCGATGTCAAACGACGACTGCAGAAGATGAAGATTGAGTATGCCCTGCTGTATCCTGCAACTCTGAGGCTGACCATCAACGGGACAGTGAAGCGCTATGCCTCTTCAGATGACGCGACTGAGTTCGTTGACAGCCTGGTATAATTTGGTGAGCTTTCGCGGACAGTTAGGCTAGGTGGTATTTCAACAAAATAACATGCTGAGGGAAGATGTATCATGTTACTGAGAGCGTGGTGAGGTTTGTGTTTACCCTATGTTCAGAGATGTGAGTGGTGTTTGGGGGAGTAGGCAGTTGCCTGCAGAAGAAAAGAGTAAAAACAGTTCTTCCTGCATGTTTGGCAGGTTTGTTCCCTTGGATAGTTTTCTGTGTTCTGTTTTGATTTGATTTAATTTTTGTTTGAAGCTCAGATTTCCTAAGGGTTCCCTTACAGGATTATACTCTAAAATCATCTGTATTATGTTTGCACTGATTGCCTGTACAATATTGAATGTCTAAAGTGCTTAGGATTTGCACTTGGAATATTCGAGGTATCCATAATCCTATAAAGCGGAGAAAGATACTTGCTTTTTTGAAAAAAGGAAATATAGAAATTGCTCTTTTACAAAAAAGTGATGCAGAACATTTGAAATTACAACCGGGTGGTTTTGGGCAGGTATATTTTTCTTCTTTTACAACTAGAAGTAGAGGTGTTGCCATTCTCATTAAACGTAATTTACCGTTCAAAATTGTAAACTGTATTAGGGGCGGTCGTTATGTTATTGTTGTAGGCTTGTTGCAAGGTAAAACTATTCTCATATTAAATATGTATTACCCTCCGGCTCATCCTTCTGACTTTATTACTAAAGTGTTTCTGGAATTGAGTGCCAGGTCAGCAGATTTAACAATTGTGGGTGGAGATTTTAATTGTGTAATGAATCCTCTTGTAGATAGACACCCACATAGCTCTGCGTCTCTAACTGCTCAGGCGAGATCCCTGCAGAATATTTGTAAAGATCTTGGTTTTGTAGATGTCTGGAGAACTCTTCACCCTGCTGATAAGGAATATACTTTTTTTTCTACCTCCTATAAGTGTCAGTCCAGATTAGACTACTTTTTTAAGCCAAAAACAGATCTACACTTAGTACTATCTTGTAATATTGAAAGCATTTTACTGCCAGATCATGCCAGTGTGCCAGCTGATGATGCATTTCATCAAGAAACACGAAATACAACATACTGCACTTGAATGAAATGTATGAGCTTTATTTTAATATTATATTACCAGTTCCATATTATCTTTATTAAAATACATAATAAGAAATTTGACTACATTCTTGTCAATTTCTAAATGTTTACTTTTTGATTATTAATTATAACAGACTGATTGGGAAAAAAAACATTATTTTTCTGTTCCTTTTTTTTAATTTGTTTTATTATTATTATTATTTTTTTTTTTTTTAGCTTTTTGTTAATTTTTATTAGTTGTAATCTTATAGAATTTTAAGATACTCATTGGGTATATTAACTTGTCAGGAATCACTTTATTATTTATATTTAATATATTTACAAGTCACATCTATTTTAACTGAACTGAATTGGACTATCTAAGTTATGGTATTTGTTGTCTACAGAGACAGGTTCCTCAACCCAGCAAATGCATGACAGTAGGCCAACATCAGTTAGTGAAGGTCAAAGTGAAGAAGCTGAAAGTAGCACCAGTCAGGACACAGTCAGACAGCCCAAACAAATCAAGCGCAGAGAGAAATGAAGGAGAGAGTGAAGGAGATTTTTTGAAAACTGATCCAGGATTATGGCCAGAGAGGTTAACAGATCATGAGCGTGAGGTGATCGTTAGAAAGCTAGCCACTACCAGTCAGACAGACCTGAAAACTATTATGCCCAAGGATTCAGAGGGCAAGACATTTCCAGAGTATCTCCAGTTTAGTAAGTCAGCAAATGGGCGAGAAAAACAGAAGAGAGACTGGTTGACGTACAGTCCAAGCATGGATTCATTGTATTGTGTGCCATGCATGCTTTTTTCACAGGATAACCTCAGAAAAACATCTAGTGCGCTAAACACTAAAGAAGGGTACAAAACAGTAGATCTAAAATGGCGGAGAATGTACAACAAATTCCCGGACCATGAAGCAAGTAAGGCACACAAAGCATGCTACCTCGAATGGAAAATTCTGAAATATTCTATGATAGAGGCAAAAGGAATAGATAGCAAAAACAAATACAACTGGAAGTTGGAAAAAACAAAGCAATTCTTGAAAGAATATTAGATGTCACACTTTTTTTGGCATCAAGAAACTTGCCATTCAGAGGGACCACAGACAATTTAGGTGATGTTCACAATGGTAACTTCCTTGGCACATTAGAGCTGTTGGCTCGTTATGATCCTCTGCTCAGTGATCATTTGCAAAAAGTGTCAGATAAAAAGGTGCAAGAATGACACATTACCTTAGTCCAGAATCACAAAATGAATTTATTGAGATCTGTGGAGAAAAGGTCTTGAAAGAAATATTGAAGGAAAGAGAGCATGCAATTTATTATTCTGTGATCTGTGATGCAACTCCTGACATTTCTCATATGGAGCAGAATGTGATTCTGTTAAGATATGTAGCAAAGAAAGAGAACGATCAGTGGGAGATAATTGAGCGTTTTTTACACTTCAAGGCTTTCAATGGAAAGACTGGACGCGAAATATCAGAAATGATTTTGAAGACTTTGGAGGAGCATTGCATTGATATTTCAGATTGCAGGGGACAAGGATTTGACAATGGGGCAAATATGTCCGGCAAAGTGAAAGGGGTTCAGGCTGAAATAAAGAAAATAAACCCTCTTGCTACATAATCCCCATGTGCCACACACTCTCTGAATCTTGTTGGTGTACAAGCAGCAGAGTCATGTCTTGAGCTGTCCACATTTTTTGGCTGTTTGAACCGCTTATACAATCTCTTCAGTGCAAGTCCAGAGCGGTGGGCAATCCTTAAAAGTCAGACTGGTTGCTCCCTTCAGCGCTTGTCAGAGACCAGGTGGAGTGCAGTTAAACCTGTTGCAAACCACTTGCCATCAGTTATAGAAGCTCTGGACACCATCTGTGCTAAGTGCAGTTTAACAAATGAAGCTAGGTCAGAGGCCAGTGGTCTAAAACAGTACTTCATGTCCTTCAAAGCCATAGTTCTTCTCACTGTGTGGAAGAAAATCCTGCAGTCTATTGAAGACCGAAACCTAATTCTGCAATCAGGGAAAATTTCTATGGAAGTTGAAATAGACAACATACAGGCACTGAAAGAAGAGATGGGAGTTTTTCGAAACTCATGGGATAATCTTTTTGCAGAAGCCTCCCTCATTGCAGAAGCTATGGATGTGCCCAGGGGGTTTCCAGTCCGCCACAAGAGAAGGAGAAAGAAGTTTGCAGATGAGAGTCAGAGTTCAGAGGATGCAAACCAACCGGAGACAGAAGAAATTTGGTTTCGGAACAATGTGTTCCTTGTCGCATTGGATAATATAATCACTGCCTTGGATACCCACTTCCAAACCACTGCAAAGATATATGAAGAGTTTTCTGCAATCTTAAAGTTAAAAGACTTAGAAGAAGATCAGATTCACCAGCTTGCCACTCATTAGTGAGCAAATATACAGAGGATCTTACCGCAGGCTTTGAGAATGAAGTGAGGCATCTTAAGTCTGTGTATAATGCCACGTTTGCAGACTGCCAGTCTCCTCTCGACCTGCTGAATTCAGTCTACAGAATGAAGCTCCAGAGCATTTCTGGAGAAGGGTGCATCTTCTGCACTCTACCGGTCTCTGTTTCTGGGGCAGAAAGGGCTTTCAGCAAGTTGAAACTTGTCAAAAACTATCTCAGGTCTACCCAAACTCAAGAGAGGTTAAATAGCCTTGCCAGACTTTCAATTGAAAGCCAGCTAAGCAGACAGCTGGACTTCAAAGACATAACCAGTGACTTTGCCAACAAAAAGGTCAGACAATGGGATTTTGGTTTATCCTAGGTGAAGTGACGTGTAAGGTCATCAAAGGTTCAAAATCAAGCAAACCGATATACATATAATAATGAATCGCATAATTTTCGGAGTTTCTTTCAATGTTTATTACTGAAGGAAATTTTGTTTTAGTGTTTGCTATTTATTTGCTTTTATATTTAATGTTCTATTCGTGTATTTTGCTTTTGCTGATGGTCATTAAAAACCTTTATTTACATTTATTTGTTATCTGCTATGTTACTCTGTAAGAAAACCCTATAGTTACATGTGGGCCTCCATGCTCATATATTGTACAGTACGCAAACAATATATGAGTATGCATACAATATATTGGTGTAGGGTGGTGGGGGGTCCACATCAATATTTTTTCAGGGGGCCCCGGATTCTCTAGCTACGGCCCTGCCAGTGTCACTATGGAGCTTCGATTCAGGAATACTGTGGACTGTTCTATACAGTGGAGGCTTAATATTACAACACTTAGAGACAGTGCATTTTCAGTTTACTTCTCTTCTGAATTTAAATCCTTTCTATCTATTAATTCTCTATCCACAGATAATCCATCTTTATTGTGGGAAACTTGTAAAGCTTATGTAAGGGGGCAAATCCTTTCATACTCTTCCTCTAGAAAGCATCAAAGAATGATGAATCACAGGGCTTTGGAGCCTCAGTTATTGGTTAAGGAAAAAATGTATAACAGATCTCCATCAGCAGATTTATTGAAAGAGTTGCAGGCAGTTAGAGCATCTTTAGACTGTCTTCTTACTGTGGAAGCAGAGAAGAAAATAAGATACTCAAAACAAAGATTTTATGAGCATGGAGACGAACCTGGGATATTTCTAGCATATATTGCAAAACAACGTGCTGCATCTCACCTTATCGCTAATATTGCCAAGCATATATCCAAGCATTTACATAATGCTTACCTTTTATACCCTGCTGAATCAGATCAAATGCATTTAACCCTCTGGGTTCGGCAATCGCGCCGGCGTGATCTGCTCGCTTTTTTTCTTATCAGTGCAAACGAGACTCAAAATACTCGGTTTATTTTGATCTTACATTTAAGTGTTATACATCATTAGATCCTGTTAAGTTTTTATTTTTTTTGTGGATACTCACAATAAAAACAAAGTGTTGTGCTTTTCACCAAATAAAGAAAAACAAACATGATGCGAGTTCAGCGTTCTCTCTGTCAGTGAAGTCCATTCTGAAACGCGTCCTAAGATTAACTGTAACTCCGCGATTACTTTTCACACAGGCACGAGAGATTTTTCTTTATGAAGCTTGAATTCTCTTCTTTTAAATTAAGTAATGTATATAAAAAACAAATATTCTCAGTTTATGCAATCTGTATGAAAAGAGAGTGCTGTCAGTATTTTTTTCCCCAGCTCATTACACTTCATTACGCGTTTATCTGACACGCCCACGGAGGACGCGCGCTATTCAAACGAGGCAAGCCATGACAATGCCCACATCAGCCGTTCCACCGCGGCGGTAAAATGTGTGGTGTATTTGCTGCCTTTTACCGCTAAGAGGCGGTACAATCTAAAAGTGTTCGTTTATTCCGGTTTATTCTCCCTAATGCGTAATCTGCTGCCGCACCGCGGCTGATTCAGAGCGATTGAAAGCTGGTAGCAGATGAATTCAACAAGTGAAACGTAGCTAAAATAATTCATAATCACAATACTGAAATTAGGCTACTGAAATGTAATTGAATAAATAATGAAAACATTTCAATGAATGAATGAGGCTTTACAAACTTTAACAGCGTACAGACGGTAGCTCAGTGGTTAACGCAACAACACGAGCTTCGAGGAGCTTCAATCCACCCGAGATCGAATCTCAATGTAGCATACATGCTGTTAACCGATGTTGGCCTACAGCGTTTATATTTTACCACCTTGATGCTTAAATAGGTAACTGTTTATAACTGTTTACTTATTTAAAGTCAAGAGTTTTGTTTGATTATCATTACAACATAAATTTGCTACATTCCTGTATAACCGCAGCCGCTGCACAAACGACAAAAACTGATGAAGGAAGATTGTCATCCGATTGCATCAGAAAATTAAAATGAAGCTCGTCTTTAGTCTGCTAAATTATTGTGTAATGTAAAAGAACACTAAAATTACTTAAGTTTGAAACCAAGTTCGAACATTTCAAGGTTTAAATAAAGGGTCGGGACAGTTTTTTTAAATTTAAAACAGGGTTGCATCGGGTTTAGAGTTTATTACTTTTGCGATGCAAAATAAGAAACACTAGGCTAATCTTATTCTTGCGACATTTTAAATTTGTATTGCCAAAGAAATTACAACTAAATTAAACAATTAAAACAGTACAAAACGAAAATTGTCCAAAGAAACATAATTAAATTAAAAACATGCGTTTTTCGTTGTCTCTCTCGCGCTGGATCTCTTTTTAACAAGTTTATTTAGTCTCCCTCGCTGCGCGCACCGGGTCTCTCTCGAAATTAAACATTTCAGGGTAAAAACACATCATACAGCTGATAATACTGTATATGTCGCTGCGTGTCAGCCATACAAATCACGAAAAAATCATTTAACCTTTAATTGTTGCTTCAAAGACACAGCATGCCTTGTTGAATTCACCTTACAATAACTTCAATTGAAATTTTGTGTGAAAAAAACTTTAAATAGGCTACAATATATAAACTACAATATTTATAATTTAATAAGATATGGGGCCTACATTTGGACACAGATTTATCCTTACAATAATTTTGCCTGCTCATCGGCTGGCTATGCGACACTCTCCATATGAAAGAGGAACATTAACACCTTTGTCCAGCAACTGTCCCTCCAACCCCCCCACAGGCTATCGGAGTCTGAGGCTGACTTAACACAAAGAGAAGTCGCAATTCACACTTAAATCGCTATTCTAGACAGTGTTGATAATGAAGGAATTAAATGATTTAAGTTACATGTAGCCTAGTGATATCTCTGTCAAGTTTATTACTAAATATTTCATTATTTCAATAATTGATGAAATAAAACTGATTTGGGCCAGCTTTTTCCAAGCAAAACTAAATATAATCTGAAAAAAAACGCTTGTTAATTTGTTGTCATGAACAAAATGTTCAACTCAATATTAAAGTCTACAGGGATCTTTGGATCCTTACAACCAGGCATAAAAATTTGTGAATTAAGTTTTTTTATTATTTTGTATTATTCAAATAAATATCGAAACACGGTGCTTTGTGGTAATGCTGCTAAATTAAATAACATTTATAGAATAATTATGAACTTAAATGAAACAATATCGCAACATTTCGACAAATACATTATTTGATCTGTTTTTACATTTTAATTCAGGGCGATTTAGCCTACATTTAATAAGAGCGAGATTTTCACCCTTGTCTTGTCATTTTCTCATTGGGAAGCGCTTACATTACATGTTTGAGTAGATCCTCTGTACCTCTAGTTTTCATAAGGATTAGCCTACACAATCAGATAACATTTATTAGCCTAAATATTTAGACATTTAAAGGCTTTAGACATAGCCGATTTCTTATCGTGACTGAGCTGAAGTGGCTTTCGGTTCATTTTTGTGACGCGCAGTTCCCGGAGACAGAGACGACAGATATAGCCTACTGTTTTTGTCGTTAGCCTAATATGAATACAAGTTTACAGTTTTGAACGATGTAAGCTACTCTACTCTTATCTGTATGACCAAAAAATTACGGAGTCGCCTATTAAGTTATTTTAGCTGTAATAATGAGAAAAATAAATTAATATAAATGAACGCGCCGCCGTGTTTGTCGAACACTAACTCACCATGCCAGAATAAAACCCGACATTAGAAAAATGCATTGGGCCACTCGGCGTGGTGTGCCAAAACACTTAATTATAAACTTCAATATTTCATTCAAAATAATCTCAACACGCTTTGTGAAATTTTGAAAAGCCGTGCATGCATTAGGGCCACTGGAACTAATGAACAACTGAAACGCTGGTTTTGATTTTATTGTATATATATATAGGCTATATATAATTTAAATATAAATTACGATTGGTAGCCTATTATTATACAGATGCAAAGTCGTTCTGTTGGATACTATTTTGTTTCTTAGTGTAAAATGGAAATGCATGATAATTGTATTTTATAAATATAAGCAAAAAAACTGTATGGTGTAACAGAGTTTTAGAGCTAGACAAATCTAAATAAATCTAAAATTTACAGCAGACCATGTTTGTGCGGGATTTGAACCCCGTGTCATCTTGATGATGAAAACGTTTCTTTCTCACATGAGCGAGAAAACGTTTTGTCTTTAGCCTGTGAGTGTAGGCCTATACTTTAGCCTTTTACAGTTTTAAAAGATTATATCTTATATAGATTATACCAACAATTTGTTGTAGGCTTATTTGGAAATTACCATAACTTGTAGTATTTCATCCTCAGGCTACTGTTAATAGACATTAGCCCCACTTACGTTTTGCTAAATGTCCCATTGAGCCACCTGGCGGTCGTTTCGCGTACGACTATGAAATGCGACTGGTTTATTTTTACCGCGGTGGATGGCTAAAAGGTGTGACTAAAAATGTGCTTTTGGCTTTCATTTATATTTTGATTGTTTGTATATATATACATATATGTGTGTGTGTGTGTGTGTGTGTGTGTATACAAATATTTATTTATTTATATATATATTGTCCTTGCATTCTTTCTTGTGTGACACCACTGAATGAAAGGCTCATTAGTATGCAGTCTGCTCAGGTGAGAACTGCTTAATTATTCATGAGGGGGTTGGGCCGTTCCGCCCATCCGCATATTGCCTTTGCAAACGAAAAAAATTTTTTTCACAATTTAAAACAATCTATTGTTTTATTTGAATGATTAGGCAGAATGATTTTCAGATCAATTTGAAGCAAAAACTCTAGGCGACAACATCCACTAGTCAAAAGTCTTGTGGACAGATATTTAGTATGTTATTTGTGGCCTTATATTAGAAACTTTGTTTTTTAGTGTTTTCAATAACCACGCATAAACGATATTCTCTCAAAAATACAAACATGTACATACATGTTGCTCACATATTATGGTAGCCCTGTGTGTGCTATATAGAGTGTAATTTCACCTGTGCCATTAATATGTTTATAAGCAACTGAAAAAAGCACAAATGTCAGAGCATGCCAAAACATCTCAAGGACCCCGAAAACACCTCAGACCCCAGAGGGTTAATACTATAAAACTTGAAGAGACTGTAGGTTATTTTTATAGGTTGCATAGTATTTACAGTCATTACGTTCCTGTGTATTGCGTGAATGACGGGTGGTTGGGCAGATATTGTGTTGCGGTAGGTAGTATGCCATACGGAACCGTTGTCCACTGAAACTGCCTATTCACGCACCAGTGGGGCTCGACAGCCTTAGTCAACGGGTTGGCGCGTATGGTTGGGTGTCGGAGAGATTGTGAGATTGTGGTTAGGTCTCAGCAGCAGGAGGGACGTAGAGGTCAGTAAGCTGGGCTGAGTTGAGTGGGGGACGGAGGGGGGTGATTTTGGGACGCAAGAGTCACTGTCTTCATGTTTTATCATTTACGCCTGTGTTATGGAAACCATCATTATGAACAGCAGCAACGCTAATTATTTTCCCTTTTTGCTTTTCTGCTGTTATCTCGGGACGCGAGTCCCGAGAAAATGGCGTTCGTCAGCTCCAGTTTGTATCCAGCCTCTCACGGAGACTTCAGATGCTCCAATCACAAAGCCTGTGAAGTGACGACTCAACACGGGCGATATGGACTCTCTATGGTGGACGGCACTTATCCTCAACTACTCGTCTTAATACCGGCGTGATTACTTGGACTTCCAAAAGATGGAAATGGATAAATACTCTAAATGTTCCGATCCAATCTGACTTGTAATGCTGCCCAAATCATGCACTGTTCCTTCGTTGGCCAGAGGAGAACTGGCCCCCCGACTGAGTCTGGGTTCTCCCAAGGTTTATTCTCCATTCTGTCCCTGATGGAGTTTTGGTTCCTTGCCACTGTTGCCTTGGATTTTGGCTTGCTTAGTTGGGGACATTTAATATTAAATAATATTATTGATCTGCCTTACTTAAGGTGGACGTTGACACAATTTTCTTTTAGAAACAAACTTTGTTATATTGTTTTTCATGTTATCACTGTGAAGCGCTTTGATACAATCTGTATTTTCTGAGATTAATCTTCCAACAATTTCAGCTACACAAAAAGACTCCCTCAATGGACCTATTACTAGACAGGAGGTTATTAATGCAATTAATGTTCTAAAGAATGGTAAATCACCTGGACCAGATGGGTTTTGCGGAGAGTTCTTTAAGGCGTTTCAAGACCAGCTTGTAGACCCATTGCTTAATATGTTTAATTATTCGTTTGTGGTTAAAGAATTACCAAAGACCCTTAGAGAAGCTAATATCACGCTTATATTAAAGAAAGGTAAAAGTCCTGATGTATGTTCTTCTTATAGGCCAATAGCATTACTGAATGTGGACCGGAAATTGCTTTCTAAAATTTTAGCAATGCGCCTTGAAAAAATTCTTCCTACAATAATCGGGATTGATCAAACAGAATTTATACAGGGTAGGAATTCATCTGACAATATAAGACGCCTTTTAAACATTATCTATGCCTTTAAAGGGAAATCCATAGATGGGCTAGTGCTTTCTTTGGATGCAGAGAAGGCGTTTGACCGTATTGAGTGGTCCTACCTTTTCTTTGTTTTGGGAAAATTTGGCCTAGGTGAAAATTTTGTGCAATGGATTAGAGTGCTGTACACGGACCCACGCTCTGCCGTACTGACAAATGGCTTTAGATCTGATTATTGTCCTATACATAGAGGCACCATGCAGGGTTGCCCCCTGTCACCACTTTTGTTTGCGATGGCCATAGAGCCTCTAGCTGAAGCAATCAGATCTGCAACATCTATTTCGGGTTTGCAGATAGGACATAAACATCACAAGATTGCGCTGTATGCTGATGATGTATTGCTGTTTTTATCTGAGCCCCAGAAGTCAGTTCCTGCTCTGATCGAGTTGATTAACAAGTATAGTACCTTTTCTGGTTATAAAATTAATTTAGATAAATCTGAAGCTATGCCATTAGGCACTCTCATTTCCATAGCTAATATTACACTCGGTTTTCCTTTTAAGTGGTCGCCTCTAGGTTTTATCTATCTAGGTATTTCTATCTCTTCGTCCTTGAAGCAGATGTATGAATCTAATTTTGTTCCTTTATTTGAGAAAATACGTCTAGACTTAGAACGCTGGAATTCCTTGCCAGTATCTTGGCTAGGTCGGATAGCACTTGTAAAGATGATTGTTCTACCAAAACTATTATACCCTATTCGAATGGTTCCTATACTATTTTCAAATAAGACATTAAAGACCCTGAATAGCTGGCTAACTTCCTTTATATGGAGTTAACGTAAGCCTAGATTAAAAATGTCAGTACCCTATCTGCCAAGTTCTATGGGGGGATTGGATTTTCCAAATATCAAGTAGTATCAGTTAAGTTCTCATCTGAAATACATTGAAGAGTGGGTCAGGAATGATTCTTCCTCTACTTGGTTGGATATTGAATCTTCCTTTTCACAATTTCCTTTAAGTGCTTTTCTTTTTGTTAAGAGTTTTAAAAAAATAAAAGAGATATATGACAATCCAATTATAGTAAATACTCTGAAAGCATGGAGATCAGTATCTCCAGTATTTACTT
The DNA here is from genome assembly GCA_029959095.1 of Rhinichthys osculus. NCBI lineage: Eukaryota > Metazoa > Chordata > Actinopteri > Cypriniformes > Leuciscidae > Rhinichthys > Rhinichthys osculus. Next base: position 40,715,921 of record JARWKJ010000001.1, on the reverse strand, counting down.
TACAGTAGGCTTGAAGGTAGATCTAAATTGACTTCTTTACCCCAATACTAAACAATCCTGATTTCACCCCAGGAATTTTGGATGATGGTTTTAAACAATGGTGTTGTTTGGGACTTAGTAAGCTTGGGATATTTTTTCAGACAATAAATTAATGTCATTTGAGGAGTTAACTCAGAAGTATCATTTGTCCAAATTAGATTTTTTTCGTTTCCTCCAATTGAGACATTATATTCCTAACAACACAACACTGGTTAGAAGTTGTGAAATGTCTTCAACTGAAAGGTTATTATTTTTATCATCAGGGAAAATGTCTCTGGGTAGGATTTATGGTTCAGTGTGCTCAATCTCTTCTGCTGATACACAGAGTATTAAAACTAAATGGGAAGAAGAGTTAGCTACCGACATTGACGATGAAACATGGGAAGCCACTTGGTGTGTAATGCAAAAAAAAAAATCTGTTTGTACACGAATAAGAGAAATACAATTAAAAATCATTCATAGACTCCATATTTCCCCTAACCGCAGACATTTTTTCAACTCCTCTTTATCGCCTATGTGTTTAAAATGCAAAATTGAAATAGGTACTTTAACACATTGTATGTGGTCATGTAGCAGACTGCAAAGGTATTGGTCTCTGGTGCTAGGGGAGATGGAAAGGATATTTAATATTCAATTACATTTTGACCCAGTCTCACTTTTGTTGGGTATACCTAATAGATGCATTACTTTGTCTGCTAATAAGAAATTGTATAATATTCTATCCTTTGCTGCCAGAAAAAATATTTTACTTAATTGGATCAGTGATAAATCTCCATCCCTTAAAGGATGGCACAAGATCATTTTTGAGTTGATTCCCCTGGAGCGCCTTACCTATGTATTACATGGGAAAACAGGCCAGTTTCACAAGTCTGGACCCCATATCTGGACGCTTTGGAACCTTGTCTTCGCCCTATTATTTTACAAGGAACATTGTAACTGTAACTTTCTGGACATTTAACCTTTTTTTTTTTTTTTTTTTTTATCTTTTGGAAATGTTATTTTATACATGTTATACATTATATAAATGTTGTTGTTTTTCCCTTTTTGTATATCTGCCTTATTATGGTATGGGGTCCTGTTTTATATATAAATCTGAGCTATCCTGTTTTTTTGTTTTGTTTTTCTTTCTTTTTTCTTTTTTTTTGGTTGATGTCTTGTTATATTTGTATTTTAAGAAAATTCAATAAACATAATTATAAAAAATAAAAAAATAAAAAAATATTGGAAGTTTATTGAATGGGTCTATGTTTTCACTGCCTACAGTAAAAGATCCACACCTGCATATAATTACTGTATATTTCATTATTTACCATAGTAAAAAGCTGTAATAATAATAATAATTAGTAGCCTATATTCAGCCGCAATTATCACCCCGCAAGAACAATTACACCGCTTTACAACCATAGAACAAAAAGAGTTAAATAAACTTATCACTTCATCTAAAACAACAACATGTTTATTAGATCCTATACCAACTAAACTATTGAAAGAAGTGTTACCTATAGTGGAAGAGCCTCTTCTCAATATTATTAACTCATCTTTATCTTTAGGTCATGTTCCAAGAACGTTCAAGCTGGCAGTTATAAAACCTCTTATTAAGAAACCACAATTAGATCCAAATAACCTAGCAAATTACAGACCCATCTCAAATCTTCCATTCATGTCAAAAATATTAGAAAAATTTGTGTACGCTCAACTCGGCTCTTTCTTGCAAGAAAACGACATCTATGAAAAATTTTTAGTCTGGATTCAGACCGCATCATAGCACTGAAACTGCGCTTGTTAGAATCACAAATGATTTACTTTTAGCTTCGGACCAAGGCTGTATCTCAGTACTAGTTTTACTTGATCTTAGCGCTGCGTTCGATACTATAGATCACACAATACTCTTAGATCGACTACAAAATTACACTGGTGTTCAAGGACAAGCATTAAGCTGGTTCAGGTCATACTTATCTGACCGCTACCATTTCGTCTACTTAAATGGAGAAAAATCGATCATAACTTCGGCAAACTATGGAGTGCCACAGGGATCTGTGTTAGGCCCTTTATTATTCTCAATATATATGCTGCCACTTGGTAATATTCTAAGGAAACATGGAATTAGTTTCCATTGTTATGCCGATGACACTCAAATATATATTTCATCATGGCCAGATGAATACGCTAAATTATCCAAATTGACAGAATTTGTTAAAGATATAAAAGATTGGATGACGCGTAATTTTCTTTTATTAAATCCAGACAAGACAGAGGTAATACTTATCGGTTCTAAAAACCGTCCACAAAACCTTTCACAGCACGACTTTAACATATTAGGATGTCCTGTTACTTTATCCGCTACAGTAAAAGACCTGGGTGTTACATTAGACTGCAACCTGTCTTTTGAAAAGCATATTTCATATGTTACAAAAACAGCCTTTTTCCACCTTAGAAACTTTGCTAAGCTACGTAATATGCTATCAGTCTCTGATGCAGAAAAGTTAGTTCATGCATTCATGACCTCGAGACTAGATTACTGTAATGCTTTATTAGCTGGTTGTCCTGCATCTTTAATAAACAAGCTACAGTTAGTGCAAAATGCAGCCGCTAGAGTTCTTACTAGATCAAGAAAATATGATCATATAACACTGATTCTAGCATCACTTTATTGGTTACCTATAAAGTTCCGTATTAATTACAAGGTCTTGCTTTTGACTTATAAAGCTCTGAATGGTTTAGCTCCAGTCTATTTAACGGATCTTCTATCGCCCTATAATCCATCGCGCTCTTTAAGATCACTAAATTCGAGGCTTCTGGTCATTCCTAGGATATCCAGATCCACCAAAGGAGGGAGAGCATTTTCACATTTAGCTCCGAAGCTCTGGAATAGCCTTCCTGATATTGTTCGTTGCTCAGACTCGTTCTCCCAGTTTAAAACTAGACTAAAGACGCATCTATTTAGCCAGGCATTCATATACATTTTTTATCTTAGTTACTGCAAATTCGGCCTCTACTTCATAAACACCAGAGGAGAACTGGCCCCGACTGAGCCTGGGTTCTCCCAAGGTTTTCTTTCTCCATTGGGTCATCTGATGGAGTTTTAGGACACCATCGGGTCACTTGATGGAGTTTTTCGGTTCCTTGCCACTGTTGCCTTTGGCTTGCTCAGTTGGGGATATTCAAATTAAATTACCCATCATGCCACTGATCAGCTCTACCAAACTTGGATGTCTTTTCCAGTAATAAACAAACACTGTTAAGTTGTTTTGATTGATACTGTGAAGCAGCTTTGATACAATCTGTATTGTGAAAAGTGCTATATAAATATATTTGACTTGACTTGACTTATAAAAAACCGTAAGGAGGGGGGGGGGGGGGGGGGGTCGCGCTAGTGATGACAAGATGAAAGTGAGCTCGAAGTCCCAAGCCTCAAAAAGCAAAAAGCAGATGGAGGCAGGCCCGATCGCACGGAGCTCTCCTGACGACGACGTTCCGCCGGGCGAACCTTCGCAACGGTCGGCAGGTGCTACAGTCCTGGAAGCCATTAACTTATTACAATCAGATCTGCGAGCTACCAAAGTTGAGATTTGTCAGACGATTGACACGCGCATTGAAGAGATGGCCACAACTATCAGAGAGGAAATATCTGCTCTCAAATCTGAAACTCAAGTGGCCATTCTGGCCTTGCAGACTACGTCCGCGCAACAAGGTTCTACTCTGGCCGACCTAGAACGCTCAGCAAATAACTCTTCAGATGCCATAACCAAACTTCAAACGGAGTGAAACGCCTATGTACTAAGGTGAATCTTCTTGCAGACAAGTGCATGGGTCTAGAGGGGCGATCTAGAAGACAAAATGTGCGAATAGCCGGGCTGAAAGAAGAGTCTGAGAAGGGCAGAGATATGAACACTTTTGTTTCAGAACTCTTGAAAGACGGGTTGTCACTCGAGGATTGCCCGCTAGTGGACCGTGCCCACAGGGCTTTACGCAAGCGACCGGAGGGCACCGAGCCGCCGCGGTCGCTTATAGTGCGGCTGCATTACTTTTGGGATGTGACAACGATCCTGAGGAAAGCTGTTGAACGAAAGGATCTTACTTTTAACGGTCAGAGGATCCGTGTTTTCCCTGACTTCACGCCCGAGGTGGCAAAGCGCAGAGCTGCGTTTAACAGATCCAGAGCAATGCTTCGAGACAAGCCAGGAGTGCGGTATGGGACAGTTGAGGTTTGCGGCAGCGGAAAATACGTTACTGTTTGAAAAGGCGGCAGATTTGATATGCAGTGTATGTGTGAGTTGTGAAAATATCAGACATCCCAAGTCTCCCGGAAGTTCCGCGAGTCTCCCGCAGATTGATAGCGGCCCCCTGATGCCTGCAAATGAGTTCAAATCTCCTGGAAATTAAAGCGAGCGAGCAAGAGCTCGCACATACTGTGCTTCAAACTGTGTCGCGCACGAGAGAGAGGGAGAGAACCCTTGCGCATGCGTAGTAAAAGTATAACCTGTGGGGAAAAAGGCGTTTTAAACCTTATTTTGGGGCAAAGTCATCAAACTTTTTCAGCGATTTGTATTATATTTTACTGCTGTTTCTATACATGCAGTTTTTATGTCCCGATGACCAGTGAAAGTGCAGTTCAGTATATGACCATATGTCACATTGATAGGGTTTATATTCATATTGTATCAGCCGACACCATGCAGGACAACTTAACTCAGCCGGATAGGGGGAGACAATTTACTATGGTCACTTGGAACGTTAAAGGATTAAATCATCCCGGTAAAAGGGTAAAGTTTTGGCACACCTAAAGATGCTATCCAGTGACATCATTTTTCTTCAAGAAACACACCTTAATAAAAGTGTATACATCAAACTAAGATGTAGATGGATTGGTCAAACTTATCATGCTATGTGTGCAGTTAGATCAAGAGGGGTGGCCATACTCTTCCACACCATTGAAGGGCACACCATTCATCCATAAGACAACCATCGCAGATAAGGAGGGAATTTATTTATATGCATTACCCATAACACTGGTTAATATTTATGGTCCGAATACAGACTCGCCTTCATTTTTTAAACATGTTTTCGCTCAGATCCCTGACATCTTGCAAACTAATTTACTCATTGCAGGTGACCTAAAGTTAGTTTTAGATCCTTATTTGGACAGATCATCATCCCGTAGAGCACCACCTTCTAATTCCAGCATTTTCATGAAGGAATATTGTAATAATTCAAATCTGTTTGATATCTGGAGAATTTTTAACCCTCCAGCCAGAGCTTACTCTTTCCATTCTAATGTTCATAATGTATGTACCAGAATTGATTATTTCCTGGCTGATGCTAAATTGGTGCCATTGGCCAGTAAGGTTGCGTATGAGGACATAGTGATTTCAGATCATGCTCCTCTTTCATTCTCTTTAAATCTAGCTAACTTGCCGCATTGTGATAGGATATGGAAACTGGACCCACAGCTTTTAAAGGAACCACAATTGTGTACATTTTTAAATGAACAAATGTCTTTTTTCTTTGAGATGAATGATCTTCCTGAAACGTCCCCCTCAATACTATGGGAGACCATGAAAGCTTATATCAGGGGCTGTATTATTTCCTTTCAGGCTGCTAGAAAGAAAAGGAAAAGGGCTGAGTTGGCAGATCTGGAACAACAAATTAATAGATTGGATAAATTAAATGCAATGCATCCATCCATAGAGATTTATAAGAAGATCCTCTTATTAAGATTTAGATATAATCAGATTCTTTCAGAATGTTTGGCTAGGGTTTTTTTATTTACGCAACAGACCTTTTTTGAATTTGGTGAAAAACCTCATAAATTACTGGCTAGACAAATTAGGAAAATGGAAAGTGATCGTACTATAAGTAAAGTTAAGTCAGAAAACGGTGTCATATTAACATCTCACACGGACATTAATAGCAGATTCAAACAGTTCTATGAGGAATTATACTCCTCCAGGGCCTCATCAATGACCTGGCTGCTGAAAATGTCTTGGATAGTTGTGATCTCGCCACTCTAGATTAGAAAGATCGTGACTTCCTCAATGCAGAACTTTCAGTTTCTGAAATACAAGACTCGATTAGGTCAATGAAGAGCGGAAAGGCCCCTGGCCCTGATGGGTACTCTTGTGAATTTTACAAACAATTCAGTGATCTCTTTTCACCTTATTTATTTAAAATGTATACTCATGCAAATACTATTGGCATGTTACCTCCTACGTTAAACGAGGCTACCATAACAGTATTACTTAAAAAGGGGAAAGATCCAGAAGAAGTAAGTAGCTATAGGCCAATTTCACTTTTAACATGTGACCAAAAAATTCTGGCTAAAGCTTTGTCCAACAGGCTTCGGTCTGTAAATGATAAACTTGTTCACCCCGATCAGACAGGATTTATACCAAATCTTTAGACGTCTTTTTAATATAATTTACTCCCACAACACACATACAGAGGACCTGGTTATAGTTTCTCTTGTCGCAGAGAAAGCTTTTGACCAATTGGAGTGGTCTTATCTGTTTAAAGTTTTAAGAAAGTTTGATGTTGGTGATAGTTTCGAAAAGTGGATAGAGATTCTCTACCGTAGGCCCTCTGCAAGAATTCTGACTAATAAGATGCTCTCCTCAACGTTTCAACGACACAGAGGTTCCAGACAAGGTTGCGCTTTATCTCCCTTACTCTTTGCTTTTGCACTCGAGCCCTTAGCATACACTATTCGTTCCGACCCCAAAATATATGGATATAGCACAGAGAATACATTAAGTAAAATCTCATTGTATGCTGACGACATCCTGTTATATATTACTAAGCCTAATTTTACTATCGCAAGAATCTTGGAAATTACCTCTCATTTTGGTATATTTTCAGGATACCGGATAAACTGGTCTAAGAGTGAATTAATGCCTATAAAGGGTTCGAGATCTTTCTGTTCTACAACACTTCCCCTTTAAAATAACACAGCAAAAATTGACGTATTTAGGAATTGAGGTTACAAAAGATTTCCAGTCATTATTTAAGGCTAACTTTCCCCCTCTAGTGTCTAAATTGAAAAATAATATTCAGTTTTGGAGATCACTTCCTATTTCCTTGATAGGTAGGGTTAATATTATTAAAATTATTTTTCTTCCTCAAATTCTCTATCTTTTTCAGAACATCCCAATATTTTTACCTAAGATTTTTTTCAAGCAATTAGATTCATTATAGAATCATTATTTCTTTTTTATGGGAGTATAAAGCCCATCGGATAAGTAAAGCTCATCTTTGTAAGCCTAAAGCTGAAGGCGGATTGGCACTCCCAAATTTCTCTCTTTATTACTATGCCAGTGCTATTCATACTATTATAATGTGGCTAGACCCCAACTTTGCACACCCCACTTGGATCCAAATGGAAAGAGAAGCATGTAGCCCATATGATATTGGTGCAGTGATCTTGTCTCCTACAAAGATAGAGAAATTGGCTTACAATCATAATCGTATAATCCATAGTACTATTCGCATTTGGAAGCAGATTAAATCAAAATTTGTAATAAATTCCTTATCTTTTCTCTTATGCTGGGTACACACCAAAAGATTTTTTACATCTTATAAGATTTTCAAAATGTGAAAGACCACACACATGAGGAGAAAAAATCCTAAATTTAACCGTTTTGCTCCAATAGTGTGTGGTGTGCCATGATGTGACAAAGACAGCTCACCACACACGAACAGATTTTAACCGTGTAAATTCGTGCAGCGAACCGTGACGCCCGTAGGCTACCGTTTCGGTTCAATAGGAATACATGTACCGTTCCAGTACCCCTATACAACGCTGTCATTAAGTTGAAGTTATCACATTATAAAGTACAGTCCTCGCTCCAGACCTGCTCACTCGCTCTGTTTGGTTTCATTACAGTGTGCTCCTTAGCACTGGACTGACTGGAGCGCCCTCTGCTGTCCATAAGGTGCATCTGCACCAGCCATTTCAAACCCAGCCTCCAGTATTTGGGCCACGCCTCCTTATTTGCATACACTCCTCAATCCTCAAATGCCCAATCCTAAATGGCTAAATGATTAAATTCCCAATCCTAAATCCCTAAATGCCCAATCCTAAATCCTAAATGGCTAAATGACCAAATGCCCAATCCTAAATACCAAATGCCCAATCCTAAATACCAAATTCATTTTCGACTTAGACTTTTAGTTTCAAACTTAGACTTTTAGTTTTCAATCTGACCCAATAATCCCTCCATAGAAATCGGCCCAAAATCAGCCCGATTATCTTTTGGTGTGTACCCAGCATTATCAATTGGAGGGAATCCATCATTTATTCCTTCTACAATGGATTCTGCTTTGACAAAGTGGAGAGACGTGGGTATTGGGAATATTGGGGAATATTCATTGATGGTTCTTTTGTCTCCTTTAGTCAGCTGCAGGCAAAATACGGTTTGCCTAAAACAAATTTTCCCGATATTTGCAGCTCAGGGACTAAGAAAGTATTTTCCTTGTCTGGATGAGGCTTCTTCTGCTAAGTTTGATGAACTTTTAGGGCTTGGATGTGGGGTTAGTCACTTGATTTCTCTATTGTATAACTCTTACTGGTAATGGGAACTGTTCTTTTTATCTTTTTTATTTTATTTTATTTTATTTATTTGTATTTACTTATTTATTTTATGTTGCCTTTATGTTTATAATGAGGAATCAGTTATTGGATTTGGATTTTATTATAAATTAGGATTTCCTAATAAAAACATTTTAAACACATAAAACCCTAAGGATTTTTTGTTGTTGTTTTTGAATTGCCCGATGTAGCTTCAATGTGTTAGAAACATTATTTTTCTTTGAAAGGAGAAGCTGCCACCACGTTGTTGTTTTTTATAATTTCATTTCAACAGCAAGAACTAATACTAGCCTAACTAATGCAAGTAAAAGTTCTCAAGCTTACGGAACACAGGTAAACAGTCTAACAATCTATTACAAGCAAATGGACAAATAAATATATTATTATTAATAAAAAATACCAATGAAATAAACCGTTTTTCATGTAGGTCTATTTTACAGGCTACTATGGAAACTACAGACATTTAATAAAGTAATAAATGTAACAAATAAAACTGCATAATCTTCGCTGTATGCATTAAATATGAATTATTATTATTAACATTACTCAGTCAAGAACGTTGAGTCAATTCTCTCTGTTGTTGTTTGATTCTCATGAATGACAGACTGTCACTTTAAGAGAATGCACAGACCCAATATACTGACGAGTCCGAGTTTACCTTCACTTAAGACACAGACAGCTGTGTGTTTTTAAGAATGCAGAAGCACAATAAGACACGAAAGAGACATTAATTCAGCATTTGCGGTCTGACTGATCGTTGTGTCGCACAGAAACTCTCAGCTTGCATCGAATTGAATGTAAACAGGCAAGACTTAAAAACACATGCGAATGATTGAATTTCGTGACGCAGTGTTGACCCGATCTGGCCAATAATTCCTCAACTGTCCCGATATCCCACAGCGAGCTGGACTCTCGAGTACCCCAACTCCCAATGTTTTGTTATTGATATTTTTTATACTATAGCCTTAAATAAGGAAAAAGTAAATAAAATGTTATTTACTCACCAAAATGTTGGCGTTAGAGAGCATGTCTCCGTCACTCGTTGGTTAGTATTGGCACCGGTACACACACACACACTCACTCCAGCACCTCTGGTCGCCAATTAAGAGCTTATTAACCCCACTTCTTGGTTAAATTTTACAATGGACCATAAGTAAGACACTGATGTATAAATCCTAAAAGATCACGCAACGAGGTGAAGAAAATATGATTATACTGAAACACATGAAATGAGGGAAACTCGAGCGTCTTCCACGCGCAGTGACGTCACTGCCAGAGCGCGTTACTGTTATTTGGGAGGTTACATCATGTATTTTTGTAATCTTGATCCAACCGTCAGTTTCAGTCTGATGTAACTTTCAATTGTTTCCTTAATAAATAAAAATGTATTATCACATTGTGCTTTCATGAGTTCTGGTTCTGCTCTGGTGTCAGTCAGGAGGGTTAGAGCCAGTCGCACACCATCATGTCACTGATCACACATTATGGCACAATCTGTGACATTGAAGACACCAGACAGGAAAAATAATTTTTCCATAAAGACTGACCTGAAATATAATATAAAAGTGCTGCTGAATGCAGAGCCAGTGGGTGGAGCTTGACCTGATCAGGGTCAGGGACGGGCTGTGATTGGACCTTCTGGAGGCCTGGACGTCAAGCTCCGCCCACAGCCAGTGCAGTTTCACCTTCTAAAGTTTGAACTGTCTGAAAATCAGATTTAAAAACACTTCAATCACATAAAAAATATATTCTATTGATATAATTATTCAGTATTATGGTATTGTTGTGAATTTACCATCACTGTTATATAGACGGTACATAAATATTAATGTCAAGAGTACAGTAAAATCATATTCAATTAATAGCCTATAAGAAACGAGGTGACAGTTTACAGAGAGTCAGAGAGTGATGTGGACTGAGTGGAAGCTGTCGAGAAGAGAAGAGAAGAGAAGAGAAGAGAAGAAAGGAAGGGGAGAAGAGAGAAAAGATGGAGAGATGAGAGAAGAAAAAGATCACAGACTTCAGGTCAGTAGGGGTTCAATCTTCAGCTGGCTGGCAGTCTGCCTTTGGCAAGTTTCAGAAACCATTGATTTTTGAGTTTTTTGTGTTTTGTGTTCCTCTCTTTCTAGCTCATTGATTAGGAATCTGTTGATATGATTATGTTCTTTGGTATGATTGATGTTTTGGGGACTGTTATCCCAATATAACCAGTCAAATGGCCGTGATCCGACTGGCAGCATACAGACGCTTGCTGGACGCTCATCCAGTCAGTCGCGGCTCATAGTGCGAGTATAACGCGTTATCTGACACTCTCGCTACAAGGAAATAAATTGTTTTCTTATTATGAATATAATGTCACGCATCTATTCTTCTTTGCAACTGCACACTGTGTGTGTGTTGAACAATAGTTTAAGTGCGACAAGCAATGGCCTATAGGCTATAGATTCTTGTTTTTTATTTGTAAATATATATTTTTTCTTTGTTTTTATTTGTAAATAATTTTTTTCTTGGGTTTTATTTGTAAATAGTCTTTGTAAATTCGAAAATAGTGATACAGTCTGTGCTAAGTGATTTTACCGTTAAAGTTTACATTCTTTTATTGAATTATTAAAAAGCATCTCTATTTTGTCCTGGTGTCAGAAAATGGTCAAGGCAATGACAAAGATTCATGTTATTGGGATTAATTCACGTTTTTATAGGCTACGTTTTCACAAGGATTAAAATCGGCCCGGTCTAGTACCGTAAAAAACGTGAATTAATCCCAATAACATGAATCTTTGTCATTGCCTTGACCATTTTCTGACACCAGGACAAAATAGAGATGCTTTTTAATAATTCAATAAAAGAATGTAAACTTTAACGGTAAAATCACTTAGCACAGACTGTATCACTATTTTCGAATTTACAAAGACTATTTACAAATAAAACCCAAGAAAAAAATATATATTTACAAATAAAAAACAAGAATCTATATAGGCCATTGCTTGTCGCACTTAAACTATTGTTCAACACACACACAGTGTCCAGTTGCAAAGAAGAATAGATGAGTGACATTATATTCATAATAAGAAAACAATTTATTTCCTTGTAGCGAGAGTGTCAGGCAACGCTCCTGCCAGCCAGCTGAAGATTGAACCCCCACTCCTTCAGGTGCCAAACATGACACAATCGTTGTCGGGATAATTCCGGTTCGCGTGGCTACGCCGAAGCGATACAATTCTGTATTATAAATTTTAAGGCCAGACAAGTTGTTTGTTGAGGGTTGGTTTTTAGGGAAGGACTACATGCCTGCATACATATTCAAACACGCATGCCTATAGAATGAGCTCTTAATGCGCATGTGCGCGCCGTCAGCGTTCTCACAGGCTCGCGTTTTTAAAGTTTGCGTAGAGAGAACTTAAGAGTTTTCTGTTAGAACCGTGTCGTGTTAGCGCCCCCTAAGTTAATCACTAATGATCGTTGCGACGGAAGTGAATCAATTAAAACTAACTTTAGCTGAACAATAACTTTATTCTAGAGCTACAATCTCTACTACTGTAATTTCCTATTATCACTGTAAAGCTGCTTTGGAACAATCTATATTGTTAACAGCGCTATATAAATGAAGATGACTTGACTTGACATATGTTTAAAAATGCTGGAGTACCATAGTACTTTTTGTGTGTGTGTGTGTGTGTGTGTGTGTGTGTGTGTGAGAGAGATTATGGAGTATACAGATGATGGAGAGAATGGAAACATTAGGCTGAATATATAACAGGGATGAACTGAGAAAAGAAATGACAGCGCAGAACACTCGTTTTCTCATCATTTAGCAGTACAGAAACTCTTTCTTTATTATCCACACTTTTCTTGAGACAATATAATTTTATTAAACCACATAAATAACAGTAAATACATAGACGTATGGTAATAACCAGTTTAGGACACAAACTACAGAGGCCCTAAAGTGACTTTTGCAAGTAAAAATAATCCCTTAGCCTTTCATGTGCACATTTTACTAAAGTTTTTACTTTTGCCAAAGTTTCTTGCAGGCACACAAATGAGGAAGTTTCAGCGTTTTTATTTATGAGTAAAATGTATGTCTTTGCAAACATTTGTCAGACAAATGCATATTATCTGTATGTATCTGTGGTCCCATGTTGTTTTGTCACACGCACACACACACACACACACACACACACACACACACATATACTGTATATAAATGTGAGAATTGTAAAGTGCAGTAATACTATAACTTGCTGAATAAGACCATTATAGATATTAAAATATTCAAAAAATATATATATATTTATTCTCATGGTTAATAAACATTTGTTTACCTAATGGTACCAGATGTAAATTCTTAATGAAAAATGCCAGTAAAACTAACACTATATCTTGCCGAACTCTTCTGCGGTCAGAGTAATCTTCATCCCTAAGCCTGAGGTTCGATTCTCTCTTCTGTGTGTAATGAGCAACACCACCATCATCATCATCATCATCACCATCATCATCAGAGCAGGTGAAATCAGTCCCGTTCCTCAACATCTTCATCTTCTTCATCATCATCTGTCCCGTTCCTCATCATCACTGTGTTGCGCAGCCCGAACACGTCTGACACTCAGTCTCAATCAACTTCTTCTCCATTTCCACCTGGGGATGAAAAAAGATTCATATCTTGTGTTTGTAATATGTTTGTAAAAAGCGCTCATGAAATCACGCTGATTTAAACAGTACTGAATACATGTCGAGTATGAAGCGGTGTTCCCCGCGAGTGTAGGGGTGTTCCCCGCGAGTGTAGCGGTGTTCCCCGCGAGTGTAGGGGTGTTCCCAGTGAGTGTAGGGGTGTTCCCCGTGAGTGTAGGGGTGTTCCCCGCGAGTGTAGCGGTGTTCCCAGTGAGTGTAGGGGTGTTCCCCGTGAGTGTAGGGGTGTTCCCCGCGAGTGTAGCGGTGTTCCCCGCGAGTGTAGCGGTGTTCCCCCGCGAGTGTAGGGGTGTTCCCCGTGAGTGTAGGGGTGTTCCCCGCGAGTGTAGCGGTGTTCCCAGTGAGTGTAGGGGTGTTCCCCGTGAGTGTAGGGGTGTTCCCCGCGAGTGTAGCGGTGTTCCCAGTGAGTGTAGGGGTGTTCCCCGTGAGTGTAGGGGTGTTCCCCGCGAGTGTAGCGGTGTTCCCCGCGAGTGTAGCGGTGTTCCCCGCGAGTGTAGCGGTGTTCCCCGCGAGTGTAGCGGTGTTCCCAGTGAGTGTAACGGTGTTCCTCGCGAGTGTAGGGGTGTTCCCCGTGAGTGTAGTGGTGTTCCCCGTGAGTGTAGTGGTGTTCCCAGTGAGTGTAGTGGTGTTCCCAGTGAGTGTAGTGGTGTTCCCCGCGAGTGTAGGGGTGTTCCCCGTGAGTGTAGTGGTGTTCCCAGTGAGTGAAGGGGTGTTCCCAGTGAGTGTAGTGGTGTCCCCCGTGAGTGTAGTGTGTCCCCCGTGAGTGTAGTGTGTCCCCCGTGAGTGTAGTGGTGTCCCCCGTGAGTGTAGTGTGTCCCCCGTGAGTGTAGTGGTGTTCCCCGTGAGTGTAGTGTGTCCCCCGTGAGTGTAGTGTGTCCCCCGTGAGTGTAGTGTGTCCCCCGTGAGTGTAGTGTGTCCCCCGTGAGTGTAGTGTGTCCCCCGTGAGTGTAGTGTGTCCCCCGTGAGTGTAGTGTGTCCCCCGTGAGTGTAGTGTGTCCCCCGTGAGTGTAGTGTGTCCCCCGTGAGTGTAGTGTGTTCCCCGTGAGTGTAGTGTGTCCCCCGTGAGTGTAGTGTGTCCCCCGTGAGTGTAGTGTGTCCCCCGTGAGTGTAGTGTGTCCCCCGTGAGTGTAGTGTGTCCCCCGTGAGTGTAGTGTGTCCCCCGTGAGTGTAGTGTGTCCCCCGTGAGTGTAGTGTGTCCCCCGTGAGTGTAGTGTGTCCCCCGTGAGTGTAGTGTGTCCCCCGTGAGTGTAGTGTGTTCCCCGTGAGTGTAGTGGTGTTCCCCGTGAGTGTAGTGTGTCCCCCGTGAGTGTAGTGTGTCCCCCGTGAGTGTAGTGTGTCCCCCGTGAGTGTAGTGTGTCCCCCGTGAGTGTAGTGGTGTTCCCAGTGAGTGAAGGGGTGTTCCCAGTGAGTGTAGTGGTGTCCCCCGTGAGTGTAGTGTGTCCCCCGTGAGTGTAGTGTGTCCCCCGTGAGTGTAGTGGTGTCCCCCGTGAGTGTAGTGTGTCCCCCGTGAGTGTAGTGGTGTTCCCCGTGAGTGTAGTGTGTCCCCCGTGAGTGTAGTGTGTCCCCCGTGAGTGTAGTGTGTTCCCCGTGAGTGTAGTGTGTCCCCCGTGAGTGTAGTGTGTCCCCCGTGAGTGTAGTGTGTCCCCCGTGAGTGTAGTGTGTCCCCCGTGAGTGTAGTGTGTCCCCTGTGAGTGTAGTGTGTCCCCCGTGAGTGTAGTGTGTTCCCCGTGAGTGTAGTGTGTCCCCCGTGAGTGTAGTGTGTCCCCCGTGAGTGTAGTGTGTCCCCCGTGAGTGTAGTGTGTCCCCCGTGAGTGTAGTGTGTCCCCCGTGAGTGTAGTGTGTCCCCCGTGAGTGTAGTGTGTCCCCCGTGAGTGTAGTGTGTCCCCCGTGAGTGTAGTGTGTCCCCCGTGAGTGTAGTGTGTCCCCCGTGAGTGTAGTGTGTCCCCCGTGAGTGTAGTGTGTTCCCCGTGAGTGTAGTGGTGTTCCCCGTGAGTGTAGTGTGTCCCCCGTGAGTGTAGTGTGTCCCCCGTGAGTGTAGTGTGTCCCCCGTGAGTGTAGTGTGTCCCCCGTGAGTGTAGTGTGTCCCCCGTGAGTGTAGTGTGTCCCCCGTGAGTGTAGTGTGTCCCCCGTGAGTGTAGTGTGTCCCCCGTGAGTGTAGTGTGTCCCCCGTGAGTGTAGTGTGTCCCCTGTGAGTGTAGTGGTGTTCCCCGTGAGTGTAGTGGTGTCCCCCGTGAGTGTAGTGTGTCCCCTGTGAGTGTAGTGGTGTTCCCCGTGAGTGTAGCGGTGTTCCCCGTGAGTGTAGCGGTGTTCCCACTGAGTGAAGTGGTGTTCCCACCGAGTGAAGTGGTGTTCCCCGTAACATTACCTGGCAGTGATAGTAGGCTCTGCTGCTCAGGTGTTTCTGAGGCTGGACGTCACACTCGATGCCCAGTGATTTCACTCGAGTCTGAGAAGCCACCACATCTGCCACCTCACACTCCACACTGACCCACGGCATCCATCCCTCGGGTAGCACCTGATCCGAGGTCAACTCCAGCTTACACGCCAGTGACTGAGGCTGGTCCACAGCTGACACACACATAACACACACATAATTACACGCCAGTGACTGAGGCTGGTCCACATCTCATTACTGACACACAATAATCCCCGTTCCATTAATGAGCGAACATGAGGCTCGGCTGAGGCGACCAGAACTGTGTCGACGAACGAGCAGATCCCACTAGAACGTTTTTTTTTAGTTCAGCAGTGAGTCTGGATACACATCAGTTTTATATCGGCGCAAGCAGTATCTGTAGTTCTTACCTACAGACTTCATATTTAAATACCTGGGGGTACATATAAACGACAACCTCATCTGGAAAACAAACTGCAGCAGCCTGGTAAAAAAGGCTCACCAACGGCTGTACTTTGAGGAGGCTTAAACAGGCTGGCCTGGGAACTACAGTCCTGACATCTTTTTATAAGTGTGTGGTGGAGAGCATCCTCACCTTGTGTGTTATAGTGTGTTACAGGAACTGCTCTGTTTCAGATAGGAAGGCCCTGCAGCGTACGGTTAAGCAGCAGAGAAGATTATTGGATGCAGTCTCCCGGTGTTCAGTGACACACACATCAGCAGATGCAGGAGTGGGGCTTCCAGCATTATGAAGGACTCCTTCCACCCTGCCAACAGACCTGTCCTTCTCCCTTCAGGTAGGAGGCTGCGCGGCATCAGAACTAGGACGACCAGGTTAAAGACCCTAACCCTTTCCAGAAGCTGTTAGACTATTAAACTCTGCCACACACCAGAACTGATAAACTGAACTTTTTGTCCTGAGTTATGATGCACTTTTATTGCTATGCTGCCAATTTTTCAAGTTTTATTGTGTATATGTTTGGGTACGATTGTGTATTTTTATTTGTTTATTTATGAGTTGCTGATCTTTTATATACTTGAGATGGTTTTAACCGGACCTCAGTACTGTAGGGGAGTGCAAATATGGGCAGAACTCTTTACTGCCCTAGTACTACAAAAAGCCTTTTAAAGGTATACATGTGAATTAAACGTGGCACAATGGCCTTCATTATTACAGTATGTTAATGCCTATCTAGTGCAAGGGATTTCATCAATACGCGGATTGAGGACTGTTGGGACACTCCAGGCACAGGATAGTTCTTTCGAGAGAGACAGAGTCATTTGCACCTCAATGACACGTCTGTACCATTTGCTTCACAGGACATATGCTTTCAACTACACACTGTTTATTTTCTAGTGTGTTCTAATATGTAATTATGTCATGTTTGGTCTCATCTGACAGCTTATACACTGAAATGAATGGTGGTGAACTTAATAGACATATTAAAGTATCCTAATGTACAATCTAGGTACTATTGGTTAAACATGCATTGAGGAGAATATGTTAATGTTCTTCTCCCCCTCTTGATCACCACCATTTGCCTCATATTTTGGTTATAAGAAGGAAAGGTAACTGTTGATCTGGGAGAAAGGCTTTAACCCCGCCACTCCAGCACACCGGTGCGGAACCTCATACTCTGAGAAAGGCTTTTACGGCCTCGTTTGCACAACCGTACACTATTTATTACAACTAAGTTTTCTATACAGTATGTTGTTCCATTCTACTGTCTGTATATTTAAACATGTAACTTAATAAATAACTTTGCCTGCTTTAAAGGCTTTGAGAATCTTTCCTTTATCACTGATGATGTTGAAAGCTAAAGTGATTATAACTTTCGTTATCTAAACGTTCAGGTTAAATCCTACGGTTTCCTATCAGTTCTAAGAAAGACCTTTAAAGAATTAGAGGTTAAAGAATAACAACAACTTTAATGTAGTCAGATAAATATTTAAATTATACACGTCATCCTTGTTTCGATTATTTGTTCAAAATAGCAGCGTAAGCTTCCAGCCTTACAGTACTAATTTCGTTCCAGATCATGTACCATGTTTTTGGAATGACAATAAAACTTGAATCCTTGAATATTTGTTGTATGTATTAATGATAATAAGGTAAGCATAAGTCAAAAAAGCTGGTTTTTACATCAATCCAATTTTTTTTTTAAATAAATAATAAATATAGTTTTCGAGTGAACCAGTTCAATAAAATGATCACATTGTGCCTAACATGTTCTGATGTTTTTTATATACCAGTAAAGTTACATACTGCTATTTAAAGGCATGTATTGCTTTTTTAATATAAGTTTTATTAACAAGGTCGAGTTTGTCATTGTACAGTGAACAATGTGTGCTCATAATTTTAGTTTTTTTATTATTATTAACATTCGGCTATTGAAGTTACTTTTTGAGTCCTCGGATTAATCCTAACCCTTTCTGATGAATTGCAGACATTCAGCCAGGGTTTGGTGAATCAGGTCTGAAAGAGATGCTGTGCTCTTCATCCGGCTCAATATGGGTCGGATATGTGCGAAAGCTAAGAGAATCTTACTGGTTTATTGAGTCCGATTGAACCTGGTAGAATTGAAGCAACCCAAGTTTGATTGCTCATTTTCCATGAGTTGCTTCATTACAAGCACATGATTTGTTCATTTTTAAGTGCAATACTTTAATATGAACAGAGATCTCCTTCTGTATGTCTGAGGTGGAGACTCAAACCTTCACCTCACTGTACTGTGTATATTATGTATATATTTCATTTAATTTATATCCACCATTGACACAATTAGGAGGAGTAACGTTCTGTTTTCTTACCCACATTCTTGGGCGGGAGCCGGTCGATTCTCCACACAAGGGCTCGATGCACGTTCTCATATTTGACGGCTCCGACGGACACGTGCATCACCGACGGAGACTCCGCCACATGAGCCGAGCCCAGACACGCGTTTCTGTTCATGCGAGCCTTAAGGGATTTCTGTCGCAGCAGAGACATGCTGTTCGGCACCTTCACCCAATCCCCTGGGAACGGCACTCGGACCACGACGTTCTCACACACCGTCTCTGAGCCTCCTGTGGGATGAGGGAAACCCAGCAGGACATTGAGGAAGACCTGGAGCTGCACACAGGCTCCCTGCACCGTCAGCAGGGCTTTAGCGGAGAGCGGCGGATCCTCGTAGAATAGCGAGGCCGTCCTGAAGCGCACTAGCTCCACTCGACACCCGTCAGGAGGACTGAACCTCATCACACGCTTCTCCTCAAACTCTGCCTCTCTCACACACCCATGGAGACTGTAGTCTACGATCTCCATCCACACCTCGTCCTCATCTGACCCGCATGCAGGAGCTCGTCTGAGGAGCCCGAGGTCATTCAGTGCTAGGAAACACTCCACCGCTCCATTCAGGAAGGCCAAACAATGGATCTGAGTAATGGCTGAGCACTCAAGAGTAGCCCCGTCCTGATCTCGCCTCATCCAGACCCGGTCCGAGATCTGCAACGACAGCTCCTGCTCCTCATAGTGCTTGTGCTGTAGATGAGGCACTGGCAGGCGGATTAGCTCTTCTTCTATTGAGGCTAGCAAGTCCTCCAAGTCTCCGTATTCTGTGGTGCCGAACTTCAACAGTTGCTCCACTTCCGGTTCGTGGGTCACCTCGAGCTTGGGGTGGTAGCGCTTTCTCTCGGTGTAGGACACATGCTCCAGCTTGACTGTGGCGATCCTGCGTGGCTCGCCGTATCTCTCCATCTTCAGGGCCGAGAGGCGGGTGTAGGCGTGCAGCTGGAGCTCTCGGAAGGGCTTCTCCAGGCCCTGCTCGTAGAAGAGCTGAAGCAGGGCCCCGGGACACAGCCGCAGGTACACCGGACCCCACTGACGCGACGACATGCGGTTCTTCTTCTCTGGGATCCGCAGCATCAGGGACCAGCCGTGCCTCCTCTGACTGAGGAACAACCCCTGTGGGACGAAGGAGGACAGGCTTCTCTTCGGCACTTTATCTTTCCCAGCGCCAAAGGGTTGACTCTCTCGGTCCACCTTCACATCATCTCCATCCAGCTGCTTCTCCTCGGTCCTCAGCTGCTCCAGTTTATGGCAGATGTAGGAGTAGGAGTACTGAAGGTGGTCTTGGGTCGGCTCGTCACCATCCTTGGTGCGGATGAAGAACCGGGGCAAACTGGGTCCAGAGTCTGAGTCTGATGACGAGGTCCAGGACACCCGTTTATGTTGTTCTTCTTCCCCCCAGAAGGGGTTGAAATGGCCTGGCTCATCTTGGGATGCTTTGAGGGAACCAGAGCCTTCAGTGATTCCCATTGAGTCTCTCAGACAGCGGGAGAAGTCCGGCGCTGTGGGAGTCGATCCCACCGGAGTGCACATCGGAGTATTGCTCGGCACCTGGGAACTCCCGTTAAGTCCAAACTCCAGTGAAGGAGATTCTATGGCAGAGCTGAAGATCCATGATTCACTCCCCAAAGATGGAAGAACAAGTTTCAAGCCGTTGGGCCGAGGTATTGAGCCGGAGCTCGATGCAGGAGAGCGCAGGGATTTCGGGGGTGAGGAGAAGGTCGTCGCTTCATCATCAAACGTGACCCAGTTGGCTGGGTGATTGGTAGAGCACATCTCTTTACTCTTCTTTATTCTACAGTCTTCTGCAGAAATACAAAGAGACAGACACAAATTAGGTACTAATCAATTTGAAAGAGATTCAAACCAGCTCGCCTGGCCTGCTAATGTTGTCAATAGCGCGTTTCCACTGTCGGGCCAGGGCCGGGCCAGGGCTAACAGCGAGCCGAGCCGAGCCAGTGGCCTCGGGCCTCAAGCACGGGCTTGCGTTTCCACTGCCGGGCCAGGGCTAACAGCGAGCCGAGCCGAGCCGAGCCAGTGGCCTCGGGCCTCAAGCACGGGCTTGCGTTTCCACTGCCGGGCCAGGGCTAACAGCGAGCCGAGCCGATCCGAGCCAGTGGCCTCGGGCCTCAAGCACCGGGCTTGCGTTTCCACTGCCGGGCCAGTAGCCCCGCAGCGCTGCCCTAAACCCCGCCCCTAACACGCCTTTCTGGATCAAACGTCATACAACCCAACCCATTTCAGCGGGTATTATGAATTTATTTATTTTTTAAGTTAGGAAGATAGCATGTTTATTAACTCACCGGCCGTGGCTGCAGCCTGCAATAGTGTCCCGATTGTCTCGCGAGTCGCCACTAACAGAGGGACGGTGACCCAGCACACCGTCCATCAAGTCGAACCATGGAAGTTGAAAAGTTCCTTCTCTGAGCTCTTTTTTTCTGAGCTTTTTTTCCTGAACTTGAAGCCTTGCTCGCTGCATGCTTAGCTTAGAAAGTTCAGCATCGATGTATTTTATAACGTCTTCGTTTCTTCACACGCCGTCAAATTGACGTTGTACCCTTTCTTCTGCCCAAATGCTCAGAAGAGCTTTGGTATCTTCGACAGACCAGTACAGGCGATTCACCATTTCGAGCAGCGATTATTTTGCGCGATATAAAAAAGTGAAATGTGCATCTTGCTTCAGATCATAACGTTCCATAACACTGATAAACTCCGCCTTTTACCTTGAGCACGCCTCTAGCCCGAGCTGGCCCGCTTTGGCCCAAGGTATTCGACGGGCCAGAAATCCTGGCCGTTGGCCCCGAGTAAGCCCCGATCAAGCCCGGAAGTGACAGTGGAAACGCGACTGGCTCTGGCACGCACTAGCACGGCTCGGCCCTGGCCCGGCAGTGGAAACGCGGCTATTGTTCCGACTATGTTGTTTCGTCCTGAACAATTAAATTCAATCACATTTATTCGTTCACAATACATCGTTTCAAAGCAGCTTTACAGTTTACAATTTAGAGTGATCTGGTATTTCAGAAATGCACATATACAAAATCACAGTTAGCAAAAAAATTATTAATTTAAACAATGTAATAATTTATGGCAGAAACAATGAGCTCTTTAAAGTGATGAATACTTGTTTGTTAACAAATGATTGACATTTAGAAAAATGTAGCATTGATGCATGTTGATTCAGAGTTTGCGTGATCTGAAGTCTTCACAGGAGTTGGCACACACACTCTGGAGAGAGTCACACACACCGGGCACTGAAGGATTGTCACGTTAATCAATCGATTGACTTCGAAGACCTAAGGCCAGTCCACACTGCACCGATACACACCTCGTTGGGTTTTGTTGGATCCGTCAGCGTCTGTTAGCGCTGGTCTGTCGGGTCGGGTATGGTGGGCGTCTGAGGGTGCAGTGCGAATTGGTTTTAAAAAGGTTAAAGACTACACATCTATTTAGAGTTATAACTACTAGACCATGGTCTCTAACTCCTGGAGGGCCACAGGT
This sequence comes from Rhinichthys osculus, assembly GCA_029959095.1. Lineage (NCBI taxonomy): Eukaryota > Metazoa > Chordata > Actinopteri > Cypriniformes > Leuciscidae > Rhinichthys > Rhinichthys osculus. Next base: position 40,693,892 of record JARWKJ010000001.1, on the reverse strand, counting down.
CTGCAGAGTTCAGCTCCAACCCTAATTAAACACACACGGCATCCCGTTAATCAAGGGCTTCAGGTTTACTAGGATCTTCAAGGCAGGGGAGCCGGAGCTAAACTCAGGAGGCGAGTTTGGGACCACTGTACTACACAACTGAGGAACATACTGGCCTTTGGCAAGTCATGTTTAGTTATATAGTGCTTTATACAACAGAGTTTGCTTCAAAGCAGCTTTACAGTGATAAGCAGTAGTTCTCTTCTGGCTTTACAGTATGAGCACAATGTAATTGATGATCAGCACAAGTAAACCTTCTTGTAAATGCATGGTATTCAGTTTCAAATATAAATCTAGTTCACAGTAATTAAAAACATCTAGTTCCACACCACTGAAGTATGCCATGAAGAAAGGGGAAAGAGAAAAAAGAGAGAGAAAAAAAGATGGCACAATCGTCCAATAGGTGGAGCTGTGCACTAAGATTGTAAACCAGCATTAAACCACAGAAGACAGTAGAAGTATGGTGCCCGTTCTCTGCTGGGAATGTCTTTGTGTTTCCACTGGAACAGAGAACCGATCAGCAAGGTCTGGGTTACTCGACAGAGAGTTCAGGGTTCATGTGATGTAAGTTAGCCTGCTCTGTGGAACTGAACTTCAGGCTGATGCCGATGTGCTCAAGGAGAAACAGCCAAAGGGCTCAGTTTGCTCAGCATGGAGTCTGTAAAGGGATGAGAAGGTGTAGGTGGGACAGAAATATTGAAGTCAGAGTCTGAAAAAAGAAAGCAAAAGTGTGAGTCTCATTGAACGGCTCCAGAAGAATCCTAGAATTCCTCAGATTCCTCAGGGAGAGAGGGATAAACTCCGGAAGCACAGCCCTCCGTCCCACAGCTCATCCACAGACGTCATGATGAGACTCTCACACGGCCTGGGTGTCAGACCGATGCTTCTGCGGTTCAGATCATTAACACACACTTGTACACTACGCTCTAGTGCACTACACACTCGGATCATGAACTTCAGTGTGCGACGTTGGACACCTTCTGCACTAAACGCTCAATTTCCCCCACATAACCGCAGATGATGATAATCATAAAGGTTTCTTGAGCATCAGATCCTCATATTAGAGTGATTTCTGAAGGATCATGTGACACTGAAGACTGGAGTAATGATGCTGGAAATTCAGCTTTGATCACAGGAATAAATTACACTTTACTATATATTCACATAGAGAACTATTTCACTAATATTTCACTGTTTTTACTGTATTCCTGATCAAATAAATGCCAAATTTCCAAACTTTTGACAGGTACTGTGTGTATAGCCTACTGATTCTAAAGCAATATAAAATAAAGCAATGTTTATTTTACCCTAATTTATTTATTTGATTGGATATGCACTCAAAACTTTTAGTTTTTTCTTTTATTAATTTTCTATATAATGTATTTCAATAATAACAAGATACAGCTCACCTTACATTAAATGTGGGAGCAAAATGGCTAAACATAAAACCTTAAACAGTCATGTTATCTTTGCAAGCACAGACTGTTTCTTAGTTCAATCAATCTTTCTTTTTTAAATTTATAATTCACATCAAACAATATAATTCTTATTCACAAAAAAAAAAAAAAGATCTGATTAAGGATTAAAAGCTAGTAATTGCAGAAGTATTAGCGCCCCGTGCTGCTGTCCTGAAGCGTGTGAGGTCTTCATGAGAGAATGGGAACACATGAGGTTGGGTCTGCTCCTCACTCACTCTATCCTTTGGCACAGGGACACTTGAATATTTGCACTTTTTGAATAAATATCTGCCTGTTTTATGCTGTGTTTTATATCATATAATACACAACTGGTAGGTTTAGGGTATGGCTTGGGTTACACGCTCAAACATGTCTAAATAGTGTAATGTAAATACAATTATTGTGGCTGATTAAATTGAAAATCATACGCCGAAGGGTCAGTCATGACTGAGCGATTATGAGACGAGCTGAGAACGTGTTTATTTTTCATTCGGTCGAGCATATATTGGTTTACTATATTTGCTTTATTTCACTTCGTTCTTATTTCAAGTTTAATCTCACCCCTTTTTCCAATATTATAATCCTGCAATACCATTTCTGGACCCTTGTGTCTTTGTGTCAGCGCCACCAATGAAACGATACAGAAATGAACTTACTTCAGCGGGGAAAATGAGCTCTTGCTTTCCAAGAATTTAAAACCAGAATAGGGCTCATATATTGAAACAAATTAGGCTCAAATAAGGGTTACCAATGGTTATGTTTGGGGTTAGGAGAATATGTTAATTACATTTAAATAATTAACAGTCTATTCTGAATATTAATAAACCAATACAGTACTGAATAAGTGCAACAAATAATATCCACAATAACACAAACTAGGCTCCTAGAAACTGATCCGGATTCTCACTTTTCCTGTTTCTATTCTTCAGTTCGGAGACCAGAGCCAGTTTCTGACTGACTGTGGATCAGAATTATACATCGTTTGTTTATCTCGAGATGAGTTTGCAATGGCTACTTACCCTGGAAGTTTCCTCAGTTTATGAATCTGTCATCATCTTGTTCCCTATGATGCAGTTTTACATGAACTTCACTTGTGTTTGTTTTTCTCTGATGAGCGTCAAACTCAGACAGGATTGCAAAAATTAAATCTCACTGTTCTCACGCCAGTCAAACGACTGAAACTATAATCGCCATCAAAGCCTTGACTTTTCCTCG
>JARWKJ010000001.1:40558681-40686181 GCA_029959095.1 Rhinichthys osculus | reverse complement strand
CACAGAGTCTGATCTACACTAACTCAACACAGAGCCTGATCTACACAGAGCCTGATCTACACAGAGTCTGATCTACACTTACTCAACACAGAGCCTGATCTACACAGAGCCTGATCTACACAGAGCCTGATCTACACAGAGCCTGATCTACACAGAGCCTGATCTACACAGAGTCTGATCTACACTAACTCAACACAGAGCCTGATCTACACAGAGCCTGATCTACACAGAGCCTGATCTACACAGAGCCTGATCTACACAGAGTCTGATCTACACAGAGCCTGATCTACACAGAGCCTGATCTACACAGAGCCTGATCTACACAGAGCCTGATCTACACAGAGCCTGATCTACACAGAGCCTGATCTACACAGAGCCTGATCTACACAGAGCCTGATCTACACAGAGCCTGATCTACACAGAGTCTGATCTACACAGAGCCTGATCTACACAGAGTCTGATCTACACAGAGTCTGATCTACACAGAGCCTGATCTACACAGAGCCTGATCTACACAGAGCCTGATCTACACAGAGCCTGATCTACACAGAGCCTGATCTACACAGAGCCTGATCTACACAAACTCAACACAGAGCCTGATCTACACAGAGCCTGATCTACACAGAGCCTGATCTACACAGAGTCTGATCTACACAGAGCCTGATCTACACAGAGCCTGATCTACACAGAGCCTGATCTACACAGAGTCTGATCTACACAGAGCCTGATCTACACAGAGCCTGATCTACACAGAGCCTGATCTACACAGAGTCTGATCTACACAGAGTCTGATCTACACAGAGCCTGATCTACACAGAGTCTGATCTACACAGAGCCTGATCTACACAGAGCCTGATCTACACAGAGTCTGATCTACACAGAGCCTGATCTACACAGAGCCTGATCTACACAGAGCCTGATCTACACAGAGCCTGATCTACACAGAGCCTGATCTACACAGAGCCTGATCTACACAGAGCCTGATCTACACAGAGTCTGATCTACACAGAGCCTGATCTAGACAGAGCCTGATCTACACAGAGTCTGATCTACACAGAGTCTGATCTAGAACAGAGTCTGATCTACACAGAGCCTGATCTACACAGAGCCTGATCTACACAGAGCCTGATCTACACAGAGTCTGATCTACACAGAGCCTGATCTAGAACAGAGTCTGATCTACACAGAGCCTGATCTACACAGAGCCTGATCTACACAGAGCCTGATCTACACAGAGTCTGATCTACACAGAGTCTGATCTAGAACAGAGTCTGATCTACACAGAGCCTGATCTACACAGAGCCTGATCTACACAGAGCCTGATCTACACAGAGCCTGATCTACACAGAGCCTGATCTACACAGAGCCTGATCTACACAGAGCCTGATCTACACAGAGCCTGATCTACACAGAGTCTGATCTACACAGAGCCTGATCTAGACAGAGCCTGATCTACACAGAGTCTGATCTACACAGAGTCTGATCTAGAACAGAGTCTGATCTACACAGAGCCTGATCTACACAGAGCCTGATCTACACAGAGCCTGATCTACACAGAGTCTGATCTACACAGAGTCTGATCTAGAACAGAGTCTGATCTACACAGAGCCTGATCTACACAGAGCCTGATCTACACAGAGCCTGATCTACACAGAGCCTGATCTACACAGAGCCTGATCTACACAGAGCCTGATCTACACAGAGTCTGATCTACACAGAGCCTGATCTAGAACAGAGTCTGATCTACACAGAGCCTGATCTACACAGAGTCTGATCTACACAGAGCCTGATCTACACAGAGTCTGATCTACACAGAGCCTGATCTACACAGAGTCTGATGAACACTAACTGAACACTGTGTTCATTATCATTATCATTATAACAAACATCTGAAGCGTGAGGCGTCTGACCTTGGAGGTGAGCTTGAGCGTGTCAATCTCGTCGCGCTGCTTGCTGAGCGTGTCGTTCATGCTGCACAGGTGGTCGCTCATCATGCTCAGCTGATCTTCGTAGCTCCTCTTCGTGGTGCTGAGCTCATCCTGATCAACACACCAAGAGAGACGTCACCAAAACTACAGACTTCAGAAGGACTGACTTAGCCGAGCACGTCTGTTAGTACCTGTAGGCGAGTGATGTTCTGATTAGCCAGCTTCAGTTCCTCTGTCAAAATCTCACGTGATTTTTCTGCGATGGTAAGGCGTTTGGCAACAGCTCGGCACTGAAAGAGAAAACAATGACATGCTATGTAATTAGAATTTTCCCGATATTTTTCCCGATATTTAAGCATTTTCCCATAATTGGTATCGGTTTTGTAATATCGGATTCACCATTTTGAGAATTGCACGCAAGACCGCCATTAAACCACAGCGTCTGACGGGAGACGAGTCAACAACGGTGTTTAAGGGTAAAATAACTTGCATCCCTTAATTATAAACTTTATTTAATATAACAGCCAATAATGCACAAATGAGATATGCACAAATATGATATGTTACATAAATGCTTATGTAGTTTAAACTGGCGCTAAAAAAATAGAGACGAAGTCACGTAATCCGCCAAATCCTGTCTCAATAAAGACGTAACTTTACATTAATTAAATAAAACAGCCATAATTGAATGTATGTTTGAAATAAAAGTGCTGAATTTAAGTTTCTCTATGTTGTCTGCTCATCATTAGTCTCGTGCAGTCACGTTCATAGTGCCGTTCACTCACTGGGTTGATGTTTCAGCATGGCCACCGTATGCAGTTTTTAACATGCCCCACTTTTTTTTAAAACTCCTTAAATTATATTAACATCTACTATATTACTTTTATTTTGCTAAAAAAAACATATAAATAATTACAACTCTGTGGGAATTCATTATCTTCGCAAGAGACGTTCTTTGTAAACACACGGCACACAGTCAGGTATTTCATAATCTAAACCAACAAAAACATGATTAATAATTCTGATAACATGCCAGATGAAATAGACTCGGTAACTGCGATGATGTATTCACTGTTTTGTTTATTTTTCTGACAATGTTAGCTGAACCAGCGAATATTCCAGCGTTTTCCATTCTCTTCACTCTTTAGCCTATCAAACAACACATAAACCTTTTAAAACTGTACTTTACAACAAATGCTTATATTTATGGGGAGTTGATAGACTCTCTTGTCATTTATTTATCGCACACACTGTATATGCACTCTTTATGACTTATTGATGTAGAAGTGTGTTTTGTTTTGTATGTAAGGAGGGAGTGAAAATACAAAAATTACATTATTTAAAAAGTGTTTAATAAAACAATAAATAAATATATATCGGTTACATAAACATGCAAATAATTGGTATCGGTATCGGTTATAAAACAAATCAATATTGGTCGATCTCTAAATGTAACGATCGCTTATATTTACAGTGCAAAATTATTATTCTTTAAAAAAGAATAATGTATTTAAATGTTTATTGTGGCATGACAGGATGCTTTGTAACTCTTCAGTGCACAAGCAAACACTTCCAGAACATTCACACTAAACTAAGATCCACTAAGGTTCATCTGGTCAGGGTTTTTTTCAGCGGGTCTGAATATGCAGTGAAAGAATCAGTCACACAGCAGACAGCATGTGCTTCTGACTCACTGCACTACTGCTGAAACACTCACAAACACCACAGCCGTACAAAACGCTCCATGCTCACAATAAACATATCATTAGTACAGATATTATATAGCTATTCAACTATGTATCTAAAAACTCAAGATTATACAAGGTAAAAAAAATATGTACTCAACACAGTCTTGTTTCTTTACCCAAATTCACTAAACAAGCTTACAATATTAATTTACATTTTGAGCTGTCAGGTTTTTTTTGTGGTGAATTCCAGGGTTACGTCACTAGATCTCCTGTGTTTATGTCATGTCTGTAACCACTCTAAACAGAGACGTTTGTTGATCTCACTGTAAATCACCTATTGCCAACCGGTGCCAAAACCACAGTGGCAGATATAATGCCTATTTGCTCGTAGGATGTTTTTGCTTCTGTAAGCTTAAAGGCACACTATGCAGGAATTCCGTTTTTGTCAAACAGCGCCCCCTAAAGTCGCTGTGGAGGACTTGTATTTAACGTTACTGTCGTAAATACCACTCACGCAGAGCGTCTCTGCACTCACGGCCTGATACCCCTTTGAAGCTGTTATACTAAGGTACAAATCTTGCATAATGTGCCTTTAATCACTGGAATGTTTTTTTTTTGTTTATTGAAAGTGTTTTTTATTTCAGCTGAATTTCAGAGAAGATAAGGCAACGTTTTTTAGCACAATTCACTTCCAGCGGTAATGCAGGGGAAAAAAATATCCGAATGGTTCACGTGAACTTTGGTCTCCCGATCTTTTACGATCGTGTCAATTCTCAATTGATTTTGATTAATATGCGCGAGGGAGCGAGAGAGAGCAAGACAGTTTGAAGACAGTGAACCACCGGCCCAAAGTTGCAAGTGTGGTTTTTCCGCTCACAGGCACCGGGGTGGGGCGAGACGGCCACCATTCAACCCGAAAAACGTCATATAACCATTCCAATAACTCTGAAGCTGTTCAGTTAAGCTAAAAAAAAAATGCTTATCTACACAGAAAAAAGTTTTTACTGTCAGCGTGCAGGTAACCATGAGCACTACTCTGATAGTGACATGTAGTTTCATGGATCACCCAGAGATGGCAATAGAGAGGCCAAACTTCTGTGGCTCAGGTTGAATATTCATGATTCACAGCAGGCCAATCTAAACTAGTGTGTTGAGAGATGAGCGTGTTGAGGACCGAGCGTGTTGAGGATTGAGCGCGTTGAGGACTGAGTGTGCTGAGGACAGAGGGTGTTGAGGACTGAGGGTGTTGAGGACTGAGGGTGTTGAGGACTGAACGTGTTGAGGACTGAGTGTGTTGAGGACTGAGAGTGTTGAGGACTGAGCGTGTTGAGGACTGAACGTGTTGAGGACAGAGTGTGTTGAGGACTGAGCGTGTTGAGGACTGAGGGTGTTGAGGACTGAGAGTGTTGAGGACTGAGCGTGTTGAGGACTGAGCGTGTTGAGGACTGAGCGTGTTGAGGACTGAGCGTGTTGAGGACTGAGCGTGTTGAGGACTGAGCGTGTTGAGGACTGAGCGTGTTGAGGACTGAGGGTGTTGAGGACTGAGTGTGTTGAGGACTGAACGTGTTGAGGACTGAGCGTGTTGAGGACTGAGGGTGTTGAGGACTGAGTGTGCTGAGGACAGAGGGTGTTGAGGACTGAGGGTGTTGAGGACTGAGCGTGTTGAGGACAGAGGGTGTTGAGAGATGAGCGTGTTGAGGACCGAGCGTGTTGAGGACTGAGTGTGCTGAGGACAGAGGGTGTTGAGGACTGAGGGTGTTGAGGACTGAGCGTGTTGAGGACAGAGGGTGTTGAGAGATGAGCGTGTTGAGGACTGAGGGTGTTGAGGACTGAGGGTGTTGAGGACTGAGGGTGTTGAGGACTGAACGTGTTGAGGACTGAACGTGTTGAGGACTGAGCGTGTTGAGGACTGAGTGTGCTGAGGACTGAGGGTGTTGAGGACTGAGGGTGTTGAGGACTGAACGTGTTGAGGACTGAGCGTGTTGAGGACAGAGGGTGTTGAGGACTGAACGTGTTGAGGACTGAGCGTGTTGAGGACAGAGGGTGTTGAGGACAGAGGGTGTTGAGGACTGAACGTGTTGAGGACTGAGCGTGTTGAGGACAGAGGGTGTTGAGGACTGAGGGTGTTGAGGACTGAACGTGTTGAGGACTGAACGTGTTGAGGACTGAGCGTGTTGAGGACTGAGTGTGCTGAGGACTGAGGGTGTTGAGGACTGAGGGTGTTGAGGACTGAACGTGTTGAGGACTGAGCGTGTTGAGGACAGAGGGTGTTGAGGACTGAACGTGTTGAGGACTGAGCGTGTTGAGGACAGAGGGTGTTGAGGACAGAGGGTGTTGAGGACTGAACGTGTTGAGGACTGAGCGTGTTGAGGACAGAGGGTGTTGAGGACTGAGGGTGTTGAGGACTGAACGTGTTGAGGACTGAACGTGTTGAGGACTGAGCGTGTTGAGGACTGAGTGTGCTGAGGACTGAGGGTGTTGAGGACTGAGCGTGTTGAGGACTGAGGGTGTTGAGAGATGAGCGTGTTGAGGACCGAGCGTGTTGAGGACTGAGGGTGTTGAGGACTGAGTGTGCTGAGGACAGAGGGTGTTGAGGACTGAGCGTGTTGAGGACTGAGTGTGCTGAGGACAGAGGGTGTTGAGGACTGAGGGTGTTGAGGACTGAACGTGTTGAGGACTGAGCGTGTTGAGGACTGAGCGTGTTGAGGACTGAGGGTGTTGAGGACTGAGAGTGTTGAGGACTGAGCGTGTTGAGGACTGAGCGTGTTGAGGACTGAGAGTGTTGAGTACTGTGGTGTCTTGAGGACTGAGTGCGTTGAGGACTAAGCGCGTTGAGGACTGAGCGCGTTGTAAGGATTCAGGGCGGATCTAATCCGTGGGGAATTTGCATATCAGAATTAATAATTGGTAATTAATAATTATTCATACATGTTTGGATTAGATCAGTCTTACATGTTAATAAGTCTCCCGATAAGGGAGGATCTGTCATTTTACCTGCATGCATGTGAATCCTTGAAATTAACCACAAGTTGATTGCAATTAATTACACGGACCACGTTTCACAAAACAGGTAAAATGAATTAGCTCAATTGTCAGGATAATATTTGTGGGATCCACAATATCATCTTACTTTATAGGATTTCAGGAAACGCAATTCTCTGGCCAGAAGAATTGGGTTTCCCGCCCTATAAACACAACACATACTCTAAGGTATTTTTAATTTTAGTAAGCTTGTAGCATAAGATCTTTTGCACTTAAGGGACTTGAAATTGAGCAAAGAGACAGCACATCAATCAAATGAATATATAATTAATTTAATAGAGGCATGACTACTTATGTATTTACTACGGTTACACGGGATATATTTGTATTTACAAACACATAGACATCAATGAACAATACAATAAGACATCAATGAACGAGAAATGCGTAAAGTTTGGACAATGGATAACTTACACGCGTGAGCGAGTAAGAGAGAGAGAGAGAGAGAGAGAGAAAGGGAGGAAAGAGAGAACCTTGGCAGGATTGCTCCTAAGACATTCACCTCTCCGATTACAACACAAAACATCATCTTAAAGCTTCTTAGAAGCTCTATAAAGAGATTATACTTGCACAAGTTATGTTATGGTCTCTCTGTGTCGAGGCATTCCTGTACGGCCCTGTCTGGCCGCATGCGTGAACTTCGTGTGGAAGCGTCACGTGGTGCTGCTTGGCGCGCGTGTTGAACAGAGGTTTAAAGTCTTGGAGGTAACATTACCAAAGAAAATAGATCGGTCGCCTCCTTTGGGGAGGTGAACTTGGTAGGACACTTAAGAAAAAGACGAAACTTTTAGACGAAACAAAAGAGCAAAAAGGGATTTCCCGAGGGGAAATCGAGTCAACGACTACATTGTTCAGCAGACGAGGAGACCAGCGGAGTAAGAGAAGGCTTTAGCCTGCGGTTTGTCCTTTTGAAGACCTGACGTTTCCGCCTTCTTTTGGAAGAGGGTCCAATCAGGAGCTGTCCCTTTGGAGGGAGGTTTTATGACCCTTTGTGTTATAACCAGGCATTTAAATCCCTAGTTTCATTGGGTGTTTAAGAGAAGAATCTTCACAATTCTTATAATACTAATGTGTCACAAAGTTTAGCAAAATGTAATGTCAATTAACAAATGGGGAACGAAGATTGGAGTTTATCGAGACCAAACTTGCCACAAATGGATTTGGTTAAACATTAGTTGGCAAAGTTTGAAACATTATCCCATTAGAGTTGTCGAGAAACATAGACCAAACCACAGAAAGGCAACTCATGAAATAGGGAACTTAGATACATCGTTCATACAATTCTCAAGTGGATGTATAATAGCATATATATATGAATACAGGATTAATTTCTCCTCCTTGGTTAGAATTCAGAGAGAGCCACAGTTCTGTGAACATTCCTTTGGGTCGTAAACAATGTTAACTAAGAACACCAGTGATGATAGTTTTGGTCTCTTTTCACTCCAAAGATGGAAAACATAGTAAACTATATTTTACTGGATATTACTGTACGTATTCTGATTGATCACACCGAAAGCATTCGGGAGGTGTCCAGAACTATGTGTATAAGTTATGGAAATAGACAGTTATATTTAAAATGCATAATGAAGGTATTTATAATTCACTCTAAGCTACGATAGAATCACAGTCATTCCAATGTGACATGGGCAACTGGACACACATAAAAACACATCAAATATATCTGGTTAAATGTCTTTTAAAAAGAGAAGTTTCTTTCTCTTTAGAATCACCTTCTTTGGGACATTCCAGTCCGTCATAAAAATGTCTCGTAACTGGACACCACGCTCTCTCCTGAGTGTGGTCTTCACTTGTGGGGGATGCGTATGTGTGTGCGTGTGTGTGTGTGTGTGTGTGTGTGTGTAAATTTACATTCCAGGCTTTTTGGGTCTTTAGCAGGATGTATTTAGTTATTCAGATTCACCCTTTTAGCCCAGTCCTTACAGCGTTGAGGACTGTGGTGTGTTGAGGACTGAGCACGTGTAGGACTGAGCGCGTTGAATACTTTGGTGTGTTGAGTACTGTGGTGTCTTGAGGACTGAGCGTGTTGAGGACTGAGAGTGTTGAGGACTGTGGTGTCTTGAGGACTGAACGTGTTGAGGACTGAGTGTGTTGAGGACTGAGCGTGTTGAGGACTGAGGGTGTTGAGGACTGAGTGTGCTGAGGACAGAGGGTGTTGAGGACTGAGGGTGTTGAGGACTGAACGTGTTGAGGACTGAGCGTGTTGAGGACAGAGGGTGTTGAGGACTGAGGGTGTTGAGGACTGAACGTGTTGAGGACTGAACGTGTTGAGGACTGAGGGTGTTGAGGACTGAACGTGTTGAGGACTGAGCGTGTTGAGGACTGAGCGTGTTGAGGACTGAGGGTGTTGAGGACTGAGAGTGTTGAGGACTGAGCGTGTTGAGGACTGAGGGTGTTGAGGACTGAGTGTGCTGAGGACAGAGGGTGTTGAGGACTGAGGGTGTTGAGGACTGAGCGTGTTGAGGACAGAGGGTGTTGAGAGATGAGCGTGTTGAGGACCGAGCGTGTTGAGGACTGAGTGTGCTGAGGACAGAGGGTGTTGAGGACTGAGGGTGTTGAGGACTGAGGGTGTTGAGGACTGAACGTGTTGAGGACTGAACGTGTTGAGGACTGAGCGTGTTGAGGACTGAGTGTGCTGAGGACTGAGGGTGTTGAGGACTGAGGGTGTTGAGGACTGAACGTGTTGAGGACTGAGCGTGTTGAGGACAGAGGGTGTTGAGGACTGAACGTGTTGAGGACTGAGCGTGTTGAGGACAGAGGGTGTTGAGGACAGAGGGTGTTGAGGACTGAACGTGTTGAGGACTGAGCGTGTTGAGGACAGAGGGTGTTGAGGACTGAGGGTGTTGAGGACTGAACGTGTTGAGGACTGAACGTGTTGAGGACTGAGCGTGTTGAGGACTGAGTGTGCTGAGGACTGAGGGTGTTGAGGACTGAGGGTGTTGAGGACTGAACGTGTTGAGGACTGAGCGTGTTGAGGACAGAGGGTGTTGAGGACTGAACGTGTTGAGGACTGAGCGTGTTGAGGACAGAGGGTGTTGAGGACAGAGGGTGTTGAGGACTGAACGTGTTGAGGACTGAGCGTGTTGAGGACAGAGGGTGTTGAGGACTGAGTGTGCTGAGGACTGAGGGTGTTGAGGACTGAGCGTGTTGAGGACTGAGGGTGTTGAGAGATGAGCGTGTTGAGGACCGAGCGTGTTGAGGACTGAGGGTGTTGAGGACTGAGTGTGCTGAGGACAGAGGGTGTTGAGGACTGAGCGTGTTGAGGACTGAGTGTGCTGAGGACAGAGGGTGTTGAGGACTGAGGGTGTTGAGGACTGAACGTGTTGAGGACTGAGCGTGTTGAGGACTGAGCGTGTTGAGGACTGAGGGTGTTGAGGACTGAGAGTGTTGAGGACTGAGCGTGTTGAGGACTGAGCGTGTTGAGGACTGAGGGTGTTGAGGACTGAGGGTGTTGAGGACTGAGAGTGTTGAGTACTGTGGTGTCTTGAGGACTGAGTGCGTTGAGGACTAAGCGCGTTGAGGACTGAGCGCGTTGTAAGGATTCAGGGCGGATCTAATCCGTGGGGAATTTGCATATCAGAATTAATAATTGGTAATTAATAATTATTCATACATGTTTGGATTAGATCAGTCTTACATGTTAATAAGTCTCCCGATAAGGGAGGATCTGTCATTTTACCTGCATGCATGTGAATCCTTGAAATTAACCACAAGTTGATTGCAATTAATTACACGGACCACGTTTCACAAAACAGGTAAAATGAATTAGCTCAATTGTCAGGATAATATTTGTGGGATCCACAATATCATCTTACTTTATAGGATTTCAGGAAACGCAATTTTCTGGCCAGAAGAATTGGGTTTCCCGCCCTATAAACACAACACATACTCTAAGGTATTTTTAATTTTAGTAAGCTTGTAGCATAAGATCTTTTGCACTTAAGGGACTTGAAATTGAGCAAAGAGACAGCACATCAATCAAATGAATATATAATTAATTTAATAGAGGCATGACTACTTATGTATTTACTACGGTTACACGGGATATATATGTATTTACAAACACATAGACATCAATGAACAATACAATAAGACATCAATGAACGAGAAATGCGTAAAGTTTGGACAATGGATAACTTACACGCGTGAGCGAGTAAGAGAGAGAGAGAGAGAGAGAGAGAAAGGGAGGAAAGAGAGAACCTTGGCAGGATTGCTCCTAAGACATTCACCTCTCCGATTACAACACAAAATATCATCTTAAAGCTTCTTAGAAGCTCTATAAAGAGATTATACTTGCACAAGTTATGTTATGGTCTCTCTGTGTCGAGGCATTCCTGTACGGCCCTGTCTGGCCGCATGCGTGAACTTCGTGTGGAAGCGTCACGTGGTGCTGCTTGGCGCGCGTGTTGAACAGAGGTTTAAAGTCTTGGAGGTAACATTACCAAAGAAAATAGATCGGTCGCCTCCTTTGGGGAGGTGAACTTGGTAGGACACTTAAGAAAAAGACGAAACTTTTAGACGAAACAAAAGAGCAAAAAGGGATTTCCCGAGGGGAAATTGAGTCAACGACTACATTGTTCAGCAGACGAGGAGACCAGCGGAGTAAGAGAAGGCTTTAGCCTGCGGTTTGTCCTTTTGAAGACCTGACGTTTCCGCCTTCTTTTGGAAAAGGGTCCAATCAGGAGCTGTCCCTTTGGAGGGAGGTTTTATGACCCTTTGTGTTATAACCAGGCATTTAAATCACTAGTTTCATTGGGTGTTTAAGAGAAGAATCTTCACAATTCTTATAATACTAATGTGTCACAAAGTTTAGCAAAATGTAATGTCAATTAACAAATGGGGAACGAAGATTGGAGTTTATCGAGACCAAACTTGCCACAAATGGATTTGGTTAAACATTAGTTGGCAAAGTTTGAAACATTATCCCATTAGAGTTGTCGAGAAACATAGACCAAACCACAGAAAGGCAACTCATGAAATAGGGAACTTAGATACATCGTTCATACAATTCTCAAGTGGATGTATAATAGCATATATATATGAATACAGGATTAATTTCTCCTCCTTGGTTAGAATTCAGAGAGAGCCACAGTTCTGTGAACATTCCTTTGGGTCGTAAACGCTGTTAACTAAGAACACCGGTGATGATAGTTTTGGTCTCTTTTCACTCCAAAGATGGAAAACATAGTAAACTATATTTTACTGGATATTACTGTACGTATTCTGATTGATCACACCGAAAGCATTCGGGAGGTGTCCAGAACTATGTGTATAAGTTATGGAAATAGACAGTTATATTTAAAATGCATAATGAAGGTATTTATAATTCACTCTAAGCTACGATAGAATCACAGTCATTCCAATGTGACATGGGCAACTGGACACACATAAAAACACATCAAATATATCTGGTTAAATGTCTTTTAAAAAGAGAAGTTTCTTTCTCTTTAGAATCACCTTCTTTGGGACATTCCAGTCCGTCATAAAAATGTCTCGTAACTGGACACCACGCTCTCTCCTGAGTGTGGTCTTCACTTGTGGGGGATGCGTATGTGTGTGCGTGTGTGTGTGTGTGTGTGTGTAAATTTACATTCCAGGCTTTTTGGGTCTTTAGCAGGATGTATTTAGTTATTCAGATTCACCCTTTTAGCCCAGTCCTTACAGCGTTGAGGACTGTGGTGTGTTGAGGACTGAGCACGTGTAGGACTGAGCGCGTTGAATACTTTGGTGTGTTGAGTACTGTGGTGTCTTGAGGACTGAGCGTGTTGAGGACTGAGAGTGTTGAGGACTGTGGTGTCTTGAGGACTGAACGTGTTGAGGACTGAGTGTGTTGAGGACTGAGCGTGTTGAGGACTGAGGGTGTTGAGGACTGAGGGTGTTGAGGACTGAGGGTGTTGAGGACTGAGCGTGTTGAGGACTGAGCGTGTTGAGGACTGAGCGTGTTGAGGACTGAGGGTGTTGAGGACTGAGGGTGTTGAGAACTGAGTGTGCTGAGGACAGAGGGTGTTGAGGACTGAGGGTGTTGAGGACTGAGGGTGTTGAGGACTGAGGGTGTTGAGGACTGAGGGTGTTGAGGACTGAGCGTGCTGAGGACAGAGGGTGTTGAGGACTGAGCGTGTTGAGGACTGAGGGTGTTGAGGACTTGAGGGTGTTGAGGACTGAGGGTGTTGAGGACTGAGCGTGTTGAGGACTGAGCGTGTTGAGGACAGAGGGTGTTGAGGACTGAGGGTGTTGAGGACTGAGGGTGTTGAGGACTGAGTGTGCTGAGGACAGAGGGTGTTGAGGACTGAGGGTGTTGAGGACTGAGGGTGTTGAGGACTGAGGGTGTTGAGGACCGAGCGTGTTGAGGACTGAGGGTGTTGAGGACTGAACGTGTTGAGGACAGAGGGTGTTGAGGACTGAACGTGTTGAGGACTGAGGGTGTTGAGGACCGAGCGTGTTGAGGACTGAGGGTGTTGAGGACTGAACGTGTTGAGGACAGAGTGTGCTGAGGACAGAGGGTGTTGAGGACTGAACGTGTTGAGGACAGAGTGTGCTGAGGACAGAGGGTGTTGAGGACTGAGGGTGTTGAGGACAGAGGGTGTTGAGGACAGAGGGTGTTGAGGACTGAGGGTGTTGAGGACTGAGGGTGTTGAGGACTGAGGGTGTTGAGGACAGAGGGTGTTGAGGACTGAGGGTGTTGAGGACAGAGGGTGTTGAGGACTGAGGGTGTTGAGGACAGAGGGTGTTGAGGACAGAGGGTGTTGAGGACTGAGGGTGTTGAGGACTGAGGGTGTTGAGGACTGAGGGTGTTGAGGACTGAGGGTGTTGAGGACTGAGGGTGTTGAGGACCGAGCGTGTTGAGGACTGAGGGTGTTGAGGACTGAGGGTGTTGAGGACTGAACGTGTTGAGGACAGAGGGTGTTGAGGACTGAGGGTGTTGAGGACTGAGGGTGTTGAGGACCGAGCGTGTTGAGGACTGAGGGTGTTGAGGACTGAACGTGTTGTGTGTTGAGGACTGTGGTGCGTTGAGGACTGAGAGTGTTGAGGACTGTGGTGCGTTGACTACTGTGGTGTGTTGAGGACTGTGGTGCGTTGAGGACTGTTGTGTGTTGAGAACTGTGGTGCGTTGAGGACTGAGAGTGTTGAGGACTGTGGTGCATTGAGGACTGTGGTGCCTTGAGGACTGAGAGTGTTGAGGACTGTGGTGCGTTGAGGACTGTGGTGCGTTGAGGACTGTGGTGCGTTGAGGACTCACCTCAACAGGGACCCGGATTTCCACCAACTGCAGAACGGCTGCTGATCGGCTCCGCTGCGTGTCGGACCCGTGCTCCGCCGTTCTTCAATACCTACCAGATACGGATTTGTTGCGGAACGGCTGGGGCCATGACTGACAGCTGAAGTCACGAGGACACACGATATCTCGCGAATTTACGTTTGATTGCGCGATATAACAGGATGTAGTTTCTATAAACAGAACCACAAAACCAGCAACAGTTTGTTTACATCCAGAGGTGTACAGGGGAAACAACTATGTGCTGACCTGCTGATCTCCCTTTTTTGTGGAGATTATTGTGATTCTAGTACAATATTTATAATTAAATATAATCAACTTATAAAATGCTAAATGTTTATTTGGGTTCCTTTTTGAATGTATTGGGAAAGTAGTAGGCTGTGTAAATAAAGTTAACTATTGTTCTTGTTGGAAAAGGGAAAACTATATTTTTATTTTGGAAATTACCGGATGTTTTATTTAGTTTCTGTGCTCGACTTCCTACGGCGCTCTCCGGCATCCAGCAAAAATAGAAACTCTGCATATCTTCTCCGGAGGGCTGCGGTCGCCGGAGCTGGGACGGAGTCGAAACGCAGCCGTTCCGCAGTCAGTGAAAATGCACACATTGACTTTAATGGAAACCTATTGACTCCGCAGCCGTTCCGCAGTTGGTGGAAATTGGGGGTGAGAGTGTTGAGGACTGTGGTGCGTTGAGGACTGAGAGTGTTGAGGACTGTGGTGCGTTGAGGACTGAGCGTGTTGAGGACTGAGGGTGTTGAGGACTGAGGGTGTTGAGGACTGAGGGTGTTGAGGACTGAGCGTGTTGAGGACTGTGGTGCGTTGAGGACTGAGAGTGTTGAGGACTGTGGTGCGTTGAGGACTGTGGTGCGTTGAGGACTGTGGCGCGTTGAGGACTGTGGTGTGTTGAGGACTGAGCGCGTTGAGGACTGAACGTGTTGAGGACTGAGCGCGTTGAGGACTGAGCGTGTTGAGGACAGCGCGTTGAGGACTGAGAGTGTTGAGGACTGTGGTGCATTGAGGACTGTGGTGTGTTGAGTACTGTGGTGTTTTGAGTACTGTGGTGTGTTGAGGACTGTGGTGCGTTGAGGACTGAACGTGTTGAGGACTGTGGTGCGTTGAGGACTGAGAGTGTTGAGGACTGAGGGTGTTGAGGACTGAGGGTGTTGAGGACTGAGGGTGTTGAGGACTGAGCGTGTTGAGGACAGCGCGTTGAGGACTGAGAGTGTTGAGGACTGTGGTGCATTGAGGACTGTGGTGCGTTGAGGACTGTGGTGTGTTGAGGACTGTGGTGCGTTGAGGACTAAGAGTGTTGAGGACTGAGCGCGTTGAGGACTGAGAGTCTTGAGTACTGTGGTGTCTTGAGGCCTGAGCACGTTGAGGACTGAGAGTGTTGAGTACTTTGGTGTCTTGAGGACTGAGCGTGTTGAGGACTGAGCGCGTTGAGGACTGAGCGCGTTGAGGACTGAGCGTGTTGAGGACTGTGGTGTCTTGAGGACTGAGAGTGTTGAGGACTGTGGTGTCTTGAGGACTGAGAGTGTTGAGGACTGTGGTGCGTTGAGTACTGTGGTGTGTTGAGTACTGTGGTGTTTTGAGTACTGTGGTGTGTTGAGGACTGTGGTGCGTTGAGGACTGAACGTGTTGAGGACTGTGGTGCGTTGAGGACTGAGAGTGTTGAGGACTGAACGTGTTGAGGACTGTGGTGCGTTGAGGACTGAGAGTGTTGAGGACTGTAGTGCATTGAGGACTGTGGTGTGTTGAGGACTGAGCGCGTTGAGGACTGAGCGTGTTGAGGACAGCGCGTTGAGGACTGAGAGTGTTGAGTACCTTGGTGTCTTGAGGACTGAGCGCGTTGAGGACTGGTCTCTTGAGGACTGAGCGCGTTGAGGACTGAGAGTGTTGAGTACTTTGGTGTGTTGAGGACTGAGCGCGTTGAGGACTGAGAGTGTTGAGTACTTTGGTGTCTTGAGGACTGAGCGGTTGAGCACTGGTCTCTTAAAGACTGAGCGCGTTGCGGACTGAGAGTGTTGAGTACTTTGGTGTCTTGAGGACTGAGCGCGTTGAGGACTGAGCACGTTGAGGACTGTGGTGCGTTGAGGACTGAGAGTGTTGAGGACTGTGGTGTTTTGAGTACTGTGGTGTGTTGAGGACTGTGGTGTGTTGAGGACTGTGGTGCGTTGAGGACTGAGCGCGTTGAGGACTGTGGTGCGTTGAGTACTGTGGTGTGTTGAGGACTGTGGTGTGTTGAGGACTGTGGTGCGTTGAGGACTGAGCGCGTTGAGGACTGTGGTGGTTGAGTACTGTGGTGTGTTGAGGACTGTGGTGTGTTGAGTACTGTGGTGCGTTGAGGACTGAGCGCGTTGAGGACTGTGGTGGTTGAGTACTGTGGTGCGTTGAGGACTGTGGTGGTTGAGTACTGTGGTGTGTTGAGTACTGTGGTGGTTGAGGACTGAGCGCGTTGAGGACTGTGGTGTGTTGAGTACTGTGGTGGTTGAGGACTGAGCGCGTTGAGGACTGTGGTGCGTTGAGGACTGGTGGTTGAGTACTGTGGTGTGTTGAGTACTGTGGTGCGTTGAGGACTGAGCGCGTTGAGGACTGTGGTGCGTTGAGTACTGTGGTGTGTTGAGGACTGTGGTGTGTTGAGTACTGTGGTGCGTTGAGGACTGAGCGCGTTGAGGACTGTGGTGGTTGAGTACTGTGGTGTGTTGAGGACTGTGGTGTGTTGAGTACTGTGGTGCGTTGAGGACTGAGCGCGTTGAGGACTGTGGTGGTTGAGTACTGTGGTGCGTTGAGGACTGAGGGTGTTGAGGACTGTGGTGGTTGAGTACTGTGGTGCGTTGAGGACTGTGGTGGTTGAGTACTGTGGTGCGTTGAGTACTGTGGTGGTTGAGTACTGTGGTGCGTTGAGGACTGTGGTGGTTGAGTACTGTGGTGCGTTGAGGACTGTGGTGGTTGAGTACTGTGGTGCGTTGAGTACTGTGGTGTGTTAAGTACTGTGGTGCGTTGAGGACTGAGCGCGTTGAGGACTGTGGTGCGTTGAGGACTGAGCGCGTTGAGGACTGAGCGCGTTGAGGACTGAGCGCGTTGAGGACTGTGGTGCGTTGAGGACTGTGGTGTGTTAATAATAATAATAATAATAATTCGTTACATTTATATAGCGCTTTTCTGGGTACTCAAAGCGCTTTACATAGAAAGGGGAAATCTCCTCAACCACCACCAATGTGCAGCATCCACCTGGATGATGCGACGGCAGCCATATTGCGCCAGCACCCCCACACACACCAGCTTATTGGTGGAGAGGAGACAGAGTTATAAGTGTTGAGTACTGTGGTGTGCTGAGTACTGACCTCAGCGTGGAAGTGGACGGCTTTGCTGTCACAAATCTGCAGTTGAGAAGTCAGTTCTGAAACGCGGCTCATGTAATGAGTTTTGATCAGATGCTCACGAGATTCCTGATCTGCAGCCTACGGCACACAAACATCATCATCATCAACATGACATGAGCGGCTTCATTTAGCACCATGGTTTCAAATAGGCTGGAGAGATGATTATGATATAGAATATGATGTATGAATCTGAATATGCAGATAAGGTTATTTAAGAAAGTAAAACATGAATACATACGCTCTCGCCGCAGGACGTGATGGTTAAAATGCCGACCTGATAATAGAGACATATGATAAAAAAAATTACAGCTGCACCAAAATTTAAAAATTGATATATATATATATATACATTTTTAAAACAATCAGTGTTTCCAGAGCTTTTCAAACACATGTGAACCTGCTTATGCAGTTCCTGTGAATCCCTGAGCCGCACGCCTGAATACTGCTCAACTCTCACGCATCATGTCTGCGCATCACACAAGTGAACCATTTTGCATTTTTAAAACGGTGAAATAATCTACACAGTGTGTTTGTCAGTAACTATGAAAGGATTGGTGAGGCTGCACTGAACAAAATGTCAGGTTACTTAACATTTGGTAAATACTCTTGGAGCTAGACACAAATCGAATGGGATCCTCAAATACTCGTAGGCTTTGCCCTGAAAAGAAAACCTGCTAAATTTCCTGTGAGGAGGAAAAATGTCTATATGGAAATAAGCGTCTTTGATTTCTTTTATTTTCACACAACTTTTGCTTGTGCAAACATCCTCTCCTGACCTCATCATTAACCCCGTGGGTGGAGGTAGGGGAATAATCGCAGGGGGCACCATGGGAACTTGTGCCACCATTCCTCTCATAATGGTGAGTGAACCTGCTGAACTGGCCATTGAAACGCTTGAACTGGGGCCATTCACACTTAACTTTCTTTGTTTCCCCGGGGGAGGAAGAAAAGTGTTGAACTCTAAGGGGGGGTGGAGCAGAAAACCCTAGGAGCTGCTCTTTGTCCCCCCCTGTGGTAAACGAGGCTCATTCCTATCTAGCCCGCCTCTTCTTGCCCCCTTGGGGATTGGAAGGACGGTGCTTCCGTCTAGAAGATATAGGGATAATTGGATAATTGATAATATGAGGGATAATTCCTCATCTTCATCATCATCTTCCCCACTATACCCGCGAGGGCATCTCCAAAGAGAGGGGGAGGTCCGGGGACTCTGCGTCCATAATCTCACCCCAGGTACCCGGCTCAGGAGGCTGTTTATCTCCTCTCTGGGCTGAGTCTCTAAGTCTCCTTTCACGGATCTTAGTAAGAAAACCAGAACAGTTAGGGCAGCCCTCTGGGTTCGATACCGCCGCTTGGGCATGCCTAACACCCAAGCATGATATACAGAGCGAATGTGAATCTCTCGCCAAAATCCATAGGCCACAGGAGCACATGCGAGGGGAGCGTCCTTTCCTCCCGTGCTCTCTGCTGTTCTAGCCGTGGCCATCACTCTCCACTCTCTTCGTTTGGAAAACTCTCACCGTGACGTGTAGGTTTACTATCCCGGAGCAGTGTATACAGAGTAATTCTGAAAATAATCTCTTATTTTTGGTATCTAATACAAACTGAATCGTATTAGATTCGAAGGTAAGGCTCTTAATTCCCTTAGGGGTGGAAAAACTCGCCTTGAAGTAGACGTTTTCCCACACTCGCAAGAAAATGCAATCCTTACAGCAATATATAGATTTTCCGCATTTGCGACGTTATCGGTCGGCTTCGTCTGTATACCGTTAAGCAGTAAATCCAAAATGCGTCAGTGAGTACAGCTTCCACAATCTTCACGGTGAAGAGGATATGCATAGAATGACGCAGCAGTGGCTGCAGCGAGTTATATACCAGGGAATCGGGACTACCTGATCACTGTATTGATTGGTCTGTCAGTCTGACAGATGTGGTGTAATTGGTGCTTCCACAGTCGGTCACGCCAGAGGCGTTCTTTAGTGAGATACCGAATGGATATTAAAAAGAGAACCTCTAAATGGATTCCTGACTAACTTAAACACCTCTGATCACCACTATGTTCATGAAATCATGTCTGTAATTGGCTCAACCTTTCACAAACACACACAGGAGCGTCTGAATGCAGTCGTCTATCAGGGAGGCTCTCTACTACCAGTGCTGTAGAAAGCCTGGTATCATTGCATTGTTACAATTTCAGTAACGGCTTGGTACAGAGTTTTGACAAATCTACTATACATGGAAACTTATGGAAAAGAAAAGTGTTGATGTAGTCATTATTCATAATTCTGTTGGATTCCATGATTTCTGATGCATTTACAGTACTATACGCAAGGCCTGCACTTACACACAATCAACACGGCACATTTTCTTCGTTTTAAAACATGTCCAGGTGTGTCTGATGAGATGAACCATGGATTCACCAGGGTTAGGTAGGTAGGTTAGGTAACTCACCAGGCTGGTGTCCTGGACGGGCTCTGGACTATCAGGACGGGCAGCACCGTGTCCGTCAGCGGGGCTGTGTGGTTCTGCTGGAGCCCCGGAGAGGATCTGAGCGGCGCTGTGTGGTTCTGCTGGAAACCCGGCGAGGATCTGAGCCTCCAGCTGAGCGATGCGCTGAGTCTCTTTCTGTAAACGCACCTGACCCAGCTGAGCCTCCAGCAGCCAGTGCTCCTTCTCCTGCTCCAGACGACACATCTTCTCCTGACTCTGGACAACCTGACAAACACACACCCCGTCAGACGGACGGTTGGACAGACCGACAGACAGACAGACGGGTTCAGGTACCTGCTGCATGAGTCCCTCTCGACTCTCAGAAGAGCTCGTCAGAACATGTCGGTTTGCTAAAGCTTCTCTGTACGGCACCGATTCTGATCTGACCTGAAAACACAAGAAAACACACCAACATTCACAGGACTGAACTGTGCAAATAGGCCTTGTAGCTGTCCATTTATTTTGTGAGGTGCTTTCCACGATTGTCAAATATATTGTGCTTTGACCGATGCTGACCGTCAAATAACTCAATAAGCTACAAGAGGCTGTGTTACAGTGAGAGAAAACACTGTAACTATCAGTGAATATGTCTCCGTCACTGAAAAAACATCATATCAAGATCAAGTGCTTAAAGGGACACTTCACCTCATTTAAAATGGGTCATTTATGTAGAAGAAATGTGAAATTATTTTTGAATTTGGAGCTTTCTAGACTGAGAAAAGCCAGAAAATGTATTTTTGGCTTATGTGGATGAAAGACAACAACTCCCAGAATGCACTTGCTTCGCTGCCCTAGGAGGCCACGCCTACCGGTAACGGAGCGCAGTAGTTAAACAATAAGTCTAGGCTACTAGTGAGTCTCCGTGATGAGTCTGCCCGGGATTTCGAGATCGCCCAAAATGTCCGGGATTCGGCTTTTGCGTTCTACAGTCGTCATTCATCATGTTTACTGTGGCGAGCAGGACGAGTGAGGGCCGCGGGAGAACGACACGAGTCATGTTTACTGTGGCGAGCAGGACGAGTGAGGGCCGCGGGAGAACGGCGCGAGGCTGGTGGCGTGATTACTGATGAGCGACACCTGTGAGACGCACTGGTCTCGTATCTCTCACGGAGGAGCGGGAATTTTCTTAGCAATATTAAAACGCACATCAACCGATCACTTGTTTAGCGTTCATGTAAACACGACATTCAGATTCACCAATCGGAATGAATTCAGTTAGATTGAAACAAAAGGTGTGCATGTAAACAATGAATGGCGACTGCAGAAAGCAAAAGCTGAATCCAGCACATTTTGTACGATCTTGACGGCCGGACATGTCCGGGAAAAAGAGGATGAATGGTAACCCCTACTACTCAGCTTTCTCCTACTAAGTTACTCAGCTTTCTCCACAGAACAAGAGCCTGCTAGCTTAGCTTCCAAAAAATATGTCTGACACTATGTGTACATTCTGTGAGTGAGATCCCACCCTCTATGGGCGGGTTGAGAACATGCGGGACAGCTCCTTCTACTGGCTGTAGAAGATCTCCTCTGATCTCTGATCTGATCTCCTCTGTTCCTCTGTTTTTTAGCCTCTGGCCAAAAAATCCTCCGATGACGCAAAATGACGATTTTTGCGTCATCAGAGGATTTTTTCCAGACAAAAATACATAAATCTCTCGTCTCAGGGGGATATGAGGGTGGAAAGCATGGTAATTTGAAAATACTACAGGTTTTCTACTAATACAAAGCTTAATGCTAAATCCTGAAGTATCCCTTTAAGAACCTCTCCATTTCCTGACTGGACTATTGCAATCAGGCATGTGATCAGCAAGAACAGCATAGAGGAAGGGGCTTTCCCTCGAAAAAACACTGAGAATATCCAACCGTTTCAATAGAGGACCAATGCAATGGCCAATCTATACCTGAAATGTTACTTATGCACTTTTATCTTGTTTTCATATTTTTCTACTTTGTGGGAGTCCATTTTTCCCTCCTTTCCTTCCAAATTCAAAGCTTGACCTGTACTTTAAAGGAAAGTAATAAAGACTGTGACCTTCCTGATGGCGCTCATGTATGTGGCGGCGCGCCTCTTGTTCTCCATCACGCTGTGGGCCTGCAGCGGGTTCAGGACGCCTCCTCGCGGACCGTAGCCGGGACACGACGCCAGGAAATCCAGGCTGTTGCTGAAGAAGGTGGCCATCTGTGTGAGAGACAGTTCGGCAGGAATCAGACAGTGAACCGAGGACAGTGAGGCGTGAGAAGCATGAGAGCAGTGTGTGTTGTGTATGGGATGAATTTAGTCTCAAATTGATTAATAAATGCATTAGTAAAATCCAGAATTACATTTTGTACAAATAAAGACAGTTGTAAATACAAGTAAAATGTGCATTTTTGGATCAGCTGACACATGCAAGGCAAGTTTATTTATATAGCACATTTCATACACAATGGTAATTCAAAGTGCTTTACATAGAAGGAATAAAAATAATAAAAATAAATAAGATGAATTAAAAAAGTTTAGAATAAAAAGGAAATAAAATACAGTGCAAACAGTCGGACGAACAGTGGCACAG
This sequence comes from Rhinichthys osculus, assembly GCA_029959095.1. Classification (NCBI taxonomy): domain Eukaryota; kingdom Metazoa; phylum Chordata; class Actinopteri; order Cypriniformes; family Leuciscidae; genus Rhinichthys; species Rhinichthys osculus. The sequence goes on along the minus strand of JARWKJ010000001.1, from coordinate 40,663,810 downwards.
TGCTCATTCAGTAAATGCATAGCTAAACAGAAGTGTTTTGAGTCTGGATGTGAATGTGACTGTAGGAGCACATCTGATCTCCTCTGTTCCAGCACATCTGATCTCCTCTGTTCCAGCACATCTGATCTCCTCTGTTCCAGCACATCTGATCTCCTCTGTTCCAGCTCATCTGATCTCCTCTGTTCCAGCATATCTGATCTCCTCTGTTCCAGCTCATCTGATCTCCTCTGTTCCAGCTCATCTGATCTACTCTGTTCCAGCTCATCTGATCTCCTCTGTTCCAGCACATCTGACCTCCTCTGTCTGATCTCCTCTGTTCCAGCACATCTGATCTCCTCTGTTCCAGCACATCTGATCTCCTCTGTCTGATCTCCTCTGTTCCAGCACATCTGATCTCCTCTGTTCCAGCACATCTGATCTCCTCTGTCTGATCTCCTCTGTTCCAGCACATCTGATCTCCTCTGTTCCAGCACATCTTATCTCCTCTGTTCCAGCTCATCTGATCTCCTCTGTTCCAGCTCATCTGATCTACTCTGTTCCAGCACATCTGATCTCCTCTGTTCCAGCACATCTGATCTCCTCTGTTCCAGCACATCTGATCTACTCTGTTCCAGCTCATCTGATCTCCTCTGTTCCAGCACATCTGATCTCCTCGGTTCCAGCTCATCTGATCTCCTCTGTTCCAGCACATCTGACCTCCTCTGTTCCAGCTCATCTGATCTCCTCTGTTCCAGCACATCTGATCTCCTCTGTTCCAGCTCATCTGATCTCCTCTGTTCCAGCTCATCTGATCTCCTCTGTTCCAGCTCATCTGATCTCCTCTGTTCCAGCACATCTGATCTCCTCTGTTCCAGCTCATCTGATCTCCTCTGTTCCAGCTCATCTGATCTCCTCTGTTCCAGCACATCTGATCTCCTCTGTTCCAGCTCATCTGATCTCCTCTGTTCCAGCACATCTGATCTACTCTGTTCCAGCTCATCTGATCTCCTCTGTTCCAGCACATCTGATCTCCTCGGTTCCAGCTCATCTGATCTCCTCTGTTCCAGCACATCTGACCTCCTCTGTTCCAGCACATCTGATCTCCTCTGTTCCAGCACATCTGATCTCCTCTGTTCCAGCTCATCTGATCTCCTCTGTTCCAGCTCATCTGATCTCCTCTGTTCCAGCACATCTGACCTCCTCTGTTCCAGCACATCTGACCTCCTCTGTTCCAGCACATCTGATCTCCTCTGTTCCAGCACATCTGATCTCCTCTGTTCCAGCTCATCTGATCTCCTCTGTTCCAGCTCATCTGATCTCCTCTGTTCCAGCTCATCTGATCTCCTCTGTTCCAGCACATCTGACCTCCTCTGTTCCAGCACATCTGACCTCCTCTGTTCCAGCACATCTGATCTCCTCTGTTCCAGCACATCTGATCTCCTCTGTTCCAGCACATCTGATCTCCTCTGTTCCAGCTCATCTGATCTCCTCTGTTCCAGCTCATCTGATCTCCTCTGTTCCAGCTCATCTGATCTCCTCTGTTCCAGCACATCTGACCTGCTCTGTTCCAGCATATCTGATCTCCTCTGTTCCAGCTCATCTGATCTCCTCTGTTCCAGCTCATCTGATCTCCTCTGTTCCAGCACATCTGACCTCCTCTGTTCCAGCATATCTGATCTCCTCTGTTCCAGCACATCTGATCTCCTCTGTTCCAGCACATCTGATCTCCTCTGTTCCAGCACATCTGATCTCCTCTGTTCCAGCACATCTGATCTCCTCTGTTCCAGCACATCTGATCTCCTCTGTTCCAGCTCATCTGATCTCCTCTGTTCCAGCACATCTGATCTCCTCTGTTCCAGCACATCTGATCTCCTCTGTTCCAGCTCATCTGATCTCCTCTGTTCCAGCTCATCTGATCTCCTCTGTTCCAGCACATCTGACCACCTCTGTTCCAGCTCATCTGATCTCCTCTGTTCCAGCACATCTGACCTCCTCTGTTCCAGCACATCTGACCTCCTCTGTTCCAGCACATCTGATCTCTGATCTCCTCTGTTCCAGCTCATCTGATCTCCTCTGTTCCAGCTCATCTGATCTCCTCTGTTCCAGCACATCTGATCTCCTCTGTCTGATCTCCTCTGTTCCAGCTCATCTGATCTCCTCTGTTCCAGCACATCTGATCTCCTCTGTCTGATCTCCTCTGTTCCAGCACATCTGATCTCCTCTGTTCCAGCACATCTGATCTCCTCTGTCTGATCTCCTCTGTTCCAGCTCATCTGATCTCCTCTGTTCCAGCACATCTGATCTCCTCTGTCTGATCTCCTCTGTTCCAGCACATCTGATCTCCTCTGTTCCAGCACATCTGATCTCCTCTGTTCCAGCACATCTGATCTCCTCTGTTCCAGCTCATCTGATCTCCTCTGTTCCAGCACATCTGACCTCCTCTGTTCCAGCTCATCTGATCTCCTCTGTTCCAGCACATCTGATCTCCTCTGTTCCAGCACATCTGATCTCCTCTGTTCCAGCTCATCTGATCTCCTCTGTTCCAGCTCATCTGATCTCCTCTGTTCCAGCACATCTGACCTCCTCTGTTCCAGCACATCTGATCTCCTCTGTTCCAGCTCATCTGATCTCCTCTGTTCCAGCACATCTGATCTCCTCTGTTCCAGCACATCTGATCTCCTCTGTTCCAGCACATCTGATCTCCTCTGTTCCAGCTCATCTCATCTCTGTTCCAGCACATCTGATCTCCTCTGTTCCAGCTCATCTGATCTCCTCTGTTCCAGCTCATCTGATCTCCTCTGTTCCAGCACATCTGATCTCCTCTGTTCCAGCACATCTGATCTCCTCTGTTCCAGCACATCTGATCTCCTCTGTTCCAGCACATCTGATCTCCTCTGTTCCAGCACATCTGATCTCCTCTGTTCCAGCACATCTGATCTCCTCTGTTCCAGCTCATCTGATCTCCTCTGTTCCAGCACATCTGATCTCCTCTGTTCCAGCACATCTGATCTCCTCTGTTCCTCTGTTCCGTCATCTCAGAGGAGATCAGATGTGCTGGAACAGAGGAGATCAGATGTGCTGGAACAGAGGAGATCAGATGAGCTGGAACAGAGGAGATCAGATGTGCTGGAACAGAGGAGATCAGATGAGCTGGAACAGAGGAGATCAGATGTGCTGGAACAGAGGAGATCAGATGAGCTGGAACAGAGGAGATCAGATGAGCTGGAACAGAGGAGATCAGATGAGCTGGAACAGAGGAGATCAGATGAGCTGGAACAGAGGAGATCAGATGTGCTGGAACAGAGGAGATCAGATGTGCTGGAACAGAGGAGATCAGATGTGCTGGAACAGAGGAGATCAGATGTGCTGGAACAGAGGAGATCAGATGAGCTGGAACAGAGGAGATCAGATGAGCTGGAACAGAGGAGATCAGATGAGCTGGAACAGAGGAGATCAGATGAGCTGGAACAGAGGAGATCAGATGTGCTGGAACAGAGGAGATCAGATGTGCTGGAACAGAGGAGATCAGATGTGCTGGAACAGAGGAGATCAGATGTGCTGGAACAGAGGAGATCAGATGAGCTGGAACAGAGGAGGTCAGATGAGCTGGAACAGAGGAGATCAGATGTGCTGGAACAGAGGAGGTCAGATGTGCTGGAACAGAGGAGATCAGATGTGCTGGAACAGAGGAGATCAGATGTGCTGGAACAGAGGAGATCAGATGTGCTGGAACAGAGGAGATCAGATGTGCTGGAACAGAGGAGGTCAGATGTGCTGGAACAGAGGAGGTCAGATGTGCTGGAACAGAGGAGAATATACAGTTCTAATACACAGTTCTAGCAATGTGGTCTGTGAAGTTCAACTGATCATCAATTACAACCCCAAGGTTCTTAGCTGACCTTGATGGAGTTATGGATGACGAGCCAAGCTGAATGGAGGAGTTGTGATGAAGTGTTGGGTTGGCCGGGACCACAAGTGTTGTTAAATGTAGTTACGCACATGTGTAAATTGGTCAAATAGAGGGATAGTTGTGCAGAACTGAATAACTAGCACCAGGCCGTTCTATCTGCAGTTGTTTGTGTGTGGGTTGGGAAATGCTTAAAAAAAAAAAGTAATCCAAAATGAATCAAATGAGATTGCCTTAATGAATGAACACGCGTCACCTGATCCACACATGCGCATCTGTGTTGCATGCACACATTATGATGCACTAATACAAAAGAAAACATTTGTATTCACAGAAATGTCTCTATTTGTACAAATTGCTGCACAAACATTTAATTCAGAATTTTGCAAACGCAAGTTGAAAGGCTTTGGTTGTGGAGAGTAAAACATTCCTGCAACATTTATGAAGTTCATGGATAATTGTGCATGCATTTATTAATACATTTTAGACTAAATTCATCCCATAGTTGTAAAGCGTGAGAGCGGTGTGTGTGTGAAGAGAAGTGTGTGTGTGACGAGCGGTGTGTGTGTAAAGAGCGGTGTGTGTGTGAAGAGCGGTGTGTGTGTGAAGAGCGGTGTGTGTGTGAAGAGCGGTGTGTGTGTGAAGAGCGGTGTGTGTGTGAAGAGCGGTGTGTGTGTGAAGAGCGGTGAGTGTGTGAAGAGAGGTGTGTGTGTGAAGAGCGGTGAGTGTGTGTGAAGAGCGGTGTGTGTGTGAAGAGCGGTGTGTGTGTGACGAGCGGTGTGTGTGTGAAGAGAAGTGTGTGTGTGACGAGCGGTGTGTGTGTGAAGAGCGGTGTGTGTGTGTGACGAGCGGTGTGTGTGTGAAGAGCGGTGTGTGTGTGACGAGCGGTGTGTGTGTGAAGAGAAGTGTGTGTGTGACGAGCGGTGTGTGTGTGAAGAGCGGTGTGTGTGTGTGACGAGCGGTGTGTGTGTGACGAGCGGTGTGTGTGTGAAGAGAGGTGTGTGTGTGACGAGCGGTGTGTGTGTGAAGAGCGGTGTGTGTGTGATGAGCGGTGTGTGTGTGTGAAGAGCGGTGTGTGTGTGTGACGAGCGGTGTGTGTGTGAAGAGCGGTGTGTGTGTGACGAGCGGTGTGTGTGTGAAGAGCGGTGTGTGTGTGACGAGCGGTGTGTGTGTGTGACGAGCGGTGTGTGTGTGAAGAGAAGTGTGTGTGTGAAGAGCGGTGTGTGTGTGATGAGCGGTGTGTGTGTGTGAAGAGCGGTGTGTGTGTGAAGAGCGGTGTGTGTGTGTGACGAGCGGTGTGTGTGTGAAGAGAAGTGTGTGTGTGACGAGCGGTGTGTGTGTGAAGAGCGGTGTGTGTGTGATGAGCGGTGTGTGTGTGTGAAGAGCGGTGTGTGTGTGTGAAGAGCGGTGTGTGTGTGTGACGAGCGGTGTGTGTGTGTGAAGAGCGGTGTGTGTGTGAAGAGCGGTGTGTGTGTGAAGAGCGGTGTGTGTGTGAAGAGCGGTGTGTGTGTGAAGAGCGGTGTGTGTGTGTGATGAGCGGTGTGTGTGTGTGACGAGCGGTGTGTGTGTGAAGAGCGGTGTGTGTGTGATGAGCGGTGTGTGTGTGTGAAGAGCGGTGTGTGTGTGTGACGAGCGGTGTGTGTGTGAAGAGCGGTGTGTGTGTGACGAGCGGTGTGTGTGTGAAGAGCGGTGTGTGTGTGACGAGCGGTGTGTGTGTGTGACGAGCGGTGTGTGTGTGAAGAGAAGTGTGTGTGTGACGAGCGGTGTGTGTGTGAAGAGCGGTGTGTGTGTGATGAGCGGTGTGTGTGTGTGAAGAGCGGTGTGTGTGTGAAGAGCGGTGTGTGTGTGTGACGAGCGGTGTGTGTGTGAAGAGAAGTGTGTGTGTGACGAGCGGTGTGTGTGTGAAGAGCGGTGTGTGTGTGATGAGCGGTGTGTGTGTGTGAAGAGCGGTGTGTGTGTGAAGAGCGGTGTGTGTGTGTGACGAGCGGTGTGTGTGTGTGAAGAGCGGTGTGTGTGTGAAGAGCGGTGTGTGTGTGACGAGCGGTGTGTGTGTGTAAAGAGCGGTGTGTGTGTGAAGAGAAGTGTGTGTGTAAAGAGCGGTGTGTGTGTGTGAAGAGCGGTGTGTGTGTGAAGAGCGGTGTGTGTGTGTGACGAGCGGTGTGTGTGTGACGAGCGGTGTGTGTGTGTGAAGAGCGGTGTGTGTGTGAAGAGCGGTGTGTGTGTGAAGAGCGGTGTGTGTGTGAAGAGCGGTGTGTGTGTGTGAAGAGCGGTGTGTGTGTGAAGAGCGGTGTGTGTGTGTGAAGAGCGGTGTGTGTGTGAAGAGCGGTGTGTGTGTGTGAAGAGCGGTGTGTGTGTGAAGAGCGGTGTGTGTGTGTGAAGAGCGGTGTGTGTGTGTGACGAGCGGTGTGTGTGTGTGAAGAGCGGTGTGTGTGTGATGAGCGGTGTGTGTGTGTGAAGAGCGGTGTGTGTGTGAAGAGCGGTGTGTGTGTGTGACGAGCGGTGTGTGTGTGTGAAGAGCGGTGTGTGTGTGAAGAGCGGTGTGTGTGTGAAGAGCGGTGTGTGTGTGACGAGCGGTGTGTGTGTAAAGAGCGGTGTGTGTGTGAAGAGAAGTGTGTGTGTAAAGAGCGGTGTGTGTGTGTGAAGAGCGGTGTGTGTGTGACGAGCGGTGTGTGTGTGAAGAGCGGTGTGTGTGTGTGAAGAGCGGTGTGTGTGTGACGAGCGGTGTGTGTGTGAAGAGCGGTGTGTGTGTGAAGAGCGGTGTGTGTGTGTGACGAGCGGTGTGTGTGTGTGAAGAGCGGTGTGTGTGTGACGAGCGGTGTGTGTGTAAAGAGCGGTGTGTGTGTGACGAGCGGTGTGTGTGTGAAGAGCGGTGTGTGTGTGTGACGAGCGGTGTGTGTGTGTGAAGAGCGGTGTGTGTGTGTGAAGAGCGGTGTGTGTATGACGAGCGGTGTGTGTGTGTGAAGAGCGGTGTGTGTGTGTGAAGAGCGGTGCGTGTGTGTGAAGAGCGGTGTGTGTGTGTGAAGAGCGGTGTGTGTGTGAAGAGCGGTGTGTGTGTGTGTGTGAAGAGCGGTGTGTGTGTGTGAAGAGCGGTGTGTGTGTGAAGAGCGGTGTGTGTGTGTGAAGAGCGGTGTGTGTGTGTGAAGAGTGGTGTGTGTGTGACGAGCGGTGTGTGTGTGAAGAGAAGTGTGTGTGTGACGAGCGGTGTGTGTGTGAAGAGCGGTGTGTGTGTGTGAAGAGCGGTGTGTGTGTGAAGAGCGGTGTGTGTGTGAAGAGCGGTGTGTGTGTGAAGAGCGGTGTGTGTGTGTGTGTGAAGAGCGGTGTGTGTGTGTGAAGAGCGGTGTGTGTGTGAAGAGCGGTGTGTGTGTGTGAAGAGCGGTGTGTGTGTGACGAGCGGTGTGTGTGTGTGAAGAGCGGTGTGTGTGTGAAGAGCGGTGTGTGTGTGAAGAGCGGTGTGTGTGTGTGAAGAGCGGTGTGTGTGTGAAGAGCGGTGTGTGTGTGTGAAGAGTGGTGTGTGTGTGACGAGCGGTGTGTGTGTGAAGAGAAGTGTGTGTGTGACGAGCGGTGTGTGTGTGAAGAGCGGTGTGTGTGTGAAGAGCGGTGTGTGTGTGAAGAGCGGTGTGTGTGTGAAGAGCGGTGTGTGTGTGACGAGCGGTGTGTGTGTGTGAAGAGCGGTGTGTGTGTGTGAAGAGCGGTGTGTGTGTGTGAAGAGCGGTGTGTGTGTGAAGAGCGGTGTGTGTGTGAAGAGCGGTGTGTGTGTGACGAGCGGTGTGTGTGTGTGTGACGAGCGGTGTGTGTGTGAAGAGCGGTGTGTGTGTGTGAAGAGCGGTGTGTGTGTGTGAAGAGCGGTGTGTGTGTGTGAAGAGCGGTGTGTGTGTGTGAAGAGCGGTGTGTGTGTGAAGAGCGGTGTGTGTGTGAAGAGCGGTGTGTGTGTGACGAGCGGTGTGTGTGTGTGTGACGAGCGGTGTGTGTGTGAAGAGCGGTGTGTGTGTGTGAAGAGCGGTGTGTGTGTGAAGAGCGGTGTGTGTGTGTGAAGAGCGGTGTGTGTGTGAAGAGCGGTGTGTGTGTGACGAGCGGTGTGTGTGTGTGACCTTGCCGCAGCTGCTGGTGAGGGCCGCCAGAGACGCCAGCAGACACTCGTTGGTGGTGCGCAGCTTCTGTGTGGCGGTCGGCAGCTCCTGCTCCAGGGAAACCTTCTGACTGTAGTGTGTGCACAGCTCTGAGGAGACAGCAGACTTACACACGAGCCCAGACTCTTATAAAGCTCTGATCGCGCCGGAACACACACCTGTGGTGACGTCGTGGAGGCTGTGCAAGCTCGCGCTCATCTGGGTGAACACGGCGTTAGCGCTGCTCTGACACATGGCATCCGAGCGAACACCTGCGGCAGAGAACATCCCTGACCACTCAAACACACGCACAACACACAACACACGCACAACACACGCACAACACGGGCACAACACCCGCACAACACACAACACACGCACAACACCCGCACAACACTCGCACAACACTCGCACAACACTCGCACAACACTCGCAAAACACGGGCACAACACGCGCACAACACACAACACCCGCACAACACTCGCAAAACACGGGCACAACACGCGCACAACACACAACACCCGCACAACACTCGCAAAACACGGGCACAACACGCGCACAACACACAACACCCGCACAACACACGCACAACACACAACACTCGCACAACACGCGCACAACACTCGCTCAACACTCGCAAAACACGGGCACAACACGCGCACAACACACAACACCCGCACAACACACGCACAACACACAACACTCGCACAACACGCGCACAACACTCGCACAACACTCGCAAAACACGGGCACAACACTCGCTCAACACTCGCAAAACACGGGCACAACACGCGCACAACACACAACACTCGCACAACACACAACACACGCACAACACGCGCACAACACGGGCACAACACCCGCACAACACACAACACACGCACAACACCCGCACAACACTCGCACAACACTCGCACAACACTCGCACAACACTCGCAAAACACGGGCACAACACGCGCACAACACACAACACCCGCACAACACTCGCAAAACACGGGCACAACACGCGCACAACACACAACACCCGCACAACACTCGCAAAACACGGGCACAACACGCGCACAACACACAACACCCGCACAACACACGCACAACACACAACACTCGCACAACACGCGCACAACACTCGCTCAACACTCGCAAAACACGGGCACAACACGCGCACAACACACAACACCCGCACAACACACGCACAACACACAACACTCGCACAACACGCGCACAACACTCGCACAACACTCGCAAAACACGGGCACAACACGCGCACAACACACAACACCCGCACAACACACGCACAACACACAACACTCGCTCAACACGCGCACAACACTCGCTCAACACTCGCAAAACACGGGCACAACACGCGCACAACACACAACACCCGCACAACACACGCACAACACACAACACTCGCTCAACACGCGCACAACACTCGCACAACACTCGCTCAACACCCGCACAACACACAACACACGCACAACACGCGCACAACACGCGCACAACACGCGCACAACACGCGCACAACACCCGCACAACACGGGCACAACACGCGCACAACACTCGCACAACACCCGCACAACACGCGCACAACACGCGCACAACACGCGCACAACACGCGCACAACACGCGCACAACACCCGCACAACACGCGCACAACACACGCACAACACACGCACAACACCCGCACAACACGGGCACAACACGCGCACAACACGGGCACAACACGCGCACAACACTCGCACAACACGGGCACAACACGCGCACAACACGGGCACAACACGCGCACAACACGCGCACAACACCCGCACAACACACGCACAACACTCGCAAAACACGCGCACAACACGCACACAACACCCGCACAACACGCACACAACACCCGCACAACACGCACACAACACCAATACAACACGCGCACAACACTCGCACAACACGCACACAACACGGGTACAACACCCGCACAACATGGGCACAACACGCGCACAACACTCGCTCAACACGCACACAACACCCGCACAACACGCACACAACACCCGCACAACACGCACACAACACGCGCACAACACTCGCACAACACGCACACAACACGGGTACAACACCCGCACAACATGGGCACAACACGCGCACAACACTCGCTCAACACGCGCACAACACTCGCTCAACACGCGTACAACACTCGCACAACACACACACAACACCCGCACAACACGCACACAACACCCGCACAACACGCACACAACACGCGCACAACACTCGCACAACACGCACACAACACGGGTACAACACCCGCACAACATGGGCACAACACGCGCACAACACTCGCTCAACACGCGCACAACACTCGCTCAACACGCGTACAACACTCGCACAACACACGCACAACACTCGCTCAACACGCGCACAACACCCGCACAACACGCACACAACACCAATACAACACGCGCACAACACGCACACAACACCAATACAACACGCGCACAACACTCGCACAACACGCACACAACACGGGTACAACACCCGCACAACATGGGCACAACATGCGCACAACACCCGCACAACACGCGCACAACACCGGCACAACACTCGCACAACACGCGCACAACACGGGCACAACACGCGCACAACACGCGCACAACACCCGCACAACACCCGCACAACACGGGCACAACACGCGCACAACACGCGCACAACACCCGCACAACACTCGCACAACACCCGCACAACACGGGCACAACACGCGCACAACACTCGCACAACACGGGCACAACACTCGCACAACCCGCACAACACGCGCACAACACTCGCACAACACGCGCACAACACGCGCACAACACGCGCACAACACTCGCACAACACTCGCACAACACCCGCACAACACTCGCACAACACGCGCAAAACACTCGCAAAACACGCGCAAAACACTCGCACAACACTCGCAAAACACAGGCACAACACGCGCACAACACACAACACCCGCACAACACTCGCAAAACACGCGCACAACACACAACACCCGCACAACACACGCACAACACACAACACCCGCACAACACGGGCACAACACGCGCACAACACTCGCACAACACGGGCACAACACTCGCACAACCCGCACAACACGCGCACAACACTCGCACAACACGCGCACAACACGCGCACAACACGCGCACAACACTCGCACAACACTCGCACAACACCCGCACAACACTCGCACAACACGCGCAAAACACTCGCAAAACACGCGCAAAACACTCGCACAACACTCGCAAAACACAGGCACAACACGCGCACAACACACAACACCCGCACAACACTCGCAAAACACGCGCACAACACACAACACCCGCACAACACACGCACAACACACAACACTCGCACAACACGCGCACAACACTCGCACAACACTCGCAAAACACGGGCACAACACGCGCACAACACACAACACCCGCACAACACACGCACAACACACAACACTCGCTCAACAGGCGCACAACACTCGCTCAACACGCGCACAACACTCGCACAACACTCGCTCAACACCCGCACAACACACAACACACGCACAACACACGCACAACACACAACACACGCACAACACTCGCACAACACCCGCACAACACGCGCACAACACGCGCACAACACGCGCACAACACGCGCACAACACTCGCTCAACACCCGCACAACACCCGCACAACACCCGCACAACACGGGCACAACACGCGCACAACACTCGCACAACACACAACACACGCACAACACTCGCACAACACGGGCACAACACCCGCACAACACGCGCACAACACACGCACAACACTCGCAAAACACGCACACAACACACGCACAACACGCGCACAACACTCGCTCAACACCCGCACAACACCCGCACAACACGGGCACAACACGCGCACAACACTCGCTCAACACGCGCACAACACCCGCACAACACACGCACAACACACGCACAACACACGCACAACACACGCACAACACCCGCACAACACGCGCACAACACGCGCACAACACCCGCACAACACACGCACAACACACGCACAACACCCGCACAACACGGGCACAACACGCGCACAACACGGGCACAACACGCGCACAACACGGGCACAACACGCGCACAACACTCGCACAACACGGGCACAACACGCGCACAACACGGGCACAACACGCGCACAACACGCGCACAACACCCGCACAACACACGCACAACACTCGCAAAACACGCGCACAACACGCACACAACACCCGCACAACACGCACACAACACCCGCACAACACGCACACAACACCAATACAACACGCGCACAACACTCGCACAACACGCACACAACACGGGTACAACACCCGCACAACATGGGCACAACACGCGCACAACACTCGCTCAACACGCACACAACACCCGCACAACACGCACACAACACCCGCACAACACGCACACAACACCAATACAACACGCGCACAACACTCGCACAACACGCACACAACACGGGTACAACACCCGCACAACATGGGCACAACACGCGCACAACACTCGCTCAACACGCGCACAACACTCGCTCAACACGCGTACAACACTCGCACAACACACGCACAACACTCGCTCAACACGCGCACAACACCCGCACAACACCAATACAACACGCGCACAACACTCGCACAACACGCACACAACACGGGTACAACACCCGCACAACATGGGCACAACATGCGCACAACACCCGCACAACACGCGCACAACACCGGCACAACACTCGCACAACACGCGCACAACACGCGCACAACATGGGCACAACACGCGCACAACACTCGCTCAACACGCGCACAACACTCGCTCAACACGCGTACAACACTCGCACAACACGCGCACAACACTCGCTCAACACGCGCACAACACCCGCACAACACGCACACAACACCAATACAACACGCGCACAACACGGGTACAACACCCGCACAACATGGGCACAACATGCGCACAACACCCGCACAACACGCGCACAACACCGGCACAACACTCGCACAACACGCGCACAACACGGGCACAACACGCGCACAACACCCGCACAACACTCGCACAACACTCGCACAACACGCGCACAACACTCGCACAACACCCGCACAACACTCGCACAACACGCGCACAACACTCGCACAACACGCGCACAACACCCGCACAACACTCGCACAACACGCGCACAACACTCGCACAACCCGCACAACACGCGCACAACACTCGCACAACACGCGCACAACACGCGCACAACACTCGCACAACACCCGCACAACACTCGCACAACACGCGCACAACACTCGCACAACACGCGCACAACACCCGCACAACACTCGCACAACACGCGCACAACACTCGCACAACACTCGCACAACACGCGCACAACACTCACACAACACGCGCACAACACGGGTACAACACCCGCACAACATGGGCACAACATGCGCACAACACCCGCACAACACGCGCACAACACGCGCACAACACCCGCACAACACTCGCACAACACCCGCACAACACCCGCACAACACTCGCACAACACGCGCACAACACGCGCACAACACGCGCACAACACGGGCACAACACGCGCACAACACGCGCACAACACCCGCACAACACGCGCACAATACGCGCACAACACCCGCACAACACTCGCACAACACGCGCACAACACCCGCACAACACCCGCACAACACCCGCACAACACGCGCACAACACGCGCACAACACGCGCACAACACTCCCACAACACGCGCACAACACCCGCACAACACCCGCACAACACGGGCACAACACGCGCACAACACCCGCACAACACTCGCACAACACCCGCACAACACGCGCACAACTACCGCACAACACTCGCACAACACGCGCACAACACTCGCACAACACGCGCACAACACGCGCACAACACGCGCACAACACGCGCACAACACGCGCACAACACCCGCACAACACCCGCACAACACCCGCACAACACGCGCACAACACCCGCACAACACGCGCACAACACTCCCACAACACGCGCACAACACGGGCACAACACTCACACAACACGCGCACAACACCCGCACAACACTCGCACAACACGGGCACAACACTCGCACAACACGGGCACAACACTCGCACAACACGCGCACAACACTCGCACAACACGCCGACAACACGCGCACAACACGCGCACAACACTCGCACAACACGCGCACAACACGGGCACAACACGGGCACAACACTCGCACAACACTCGCACAACACGCGCACAACACGCGCACAACACCCGCACAACACGGGCACAACACCCGCACAACACTCGCACAACACGCGCACAACACTCGCACAACACGGGCACAACACGCGCACAACACCCGCACAACACTCGCACAACACGGGCACAACACTCGCACAACACGGGCACAACACTCGCACAACACGCGCACAACACTCGCACAACACGCCGACAACACGCGCACAACACGCGCACAACACTCGCACAACACGCGCACAACACGGGCACAACACGGGCACAACACTCGCACAACACTCGCACAACACGCGCACAACACGCGCACAACACCCGCACAACACGGGCACAACACCCGCACAACACTCGCACAACACGCGCACAACACTCGCACAACACGGGCACAACACTCGCACAACACGCGCACAACACGCGCACAACACGGGCACAACACGCGCACAACACCCGCACAACACTCGCACACCACGCGCACAACACTCGCACAACACTCGCACAACACGGGCACAACACTCGCACAACACGCGCACAACACTCGCACAACACGCCGACAACACGCACAACACGCGCACAACACTCCCACAACACGCGCACAACACCCGCACAACACCCGCACAACACCCGCACAACACGGGCACAACACGGGCACAACACCCGCACAACACTCGCACAACACCCGCACAACACGCGCACAACTACCGCACAACACTCGCACAACACGCGCACAACACTCGCACAACACGCGCACAACACGCGCACAACACGCGCACAACACCCGCACAACACCCGCACAACACGCGCACAACACCCGCACAACACGCGCACAACACTCCCACAACACGCGCACAACACCCGCACAACACGCGCACAACACGGGCACAACACTCACACAACACGCGCACAACACGCGCACAACACCCGCACAACACTCGCACAACACGGGCACAACACTCGCACAACACGGGCACAACACTCGCACAACACGCGCACAACACTCGCACAACACGCCGACAACACGCGCACAACACGCGCACAACACGCGCACAACACTCGCACAACACGGGCACAACACGGGCACAACACTCGCACAACACTCGCACAACACGCGCACAACACGCGCACAACACCCGCACAACACGGGCACAACACCCGCACAACACTCGCACAACACGCGCACAACACTCGCACAACACGGGCACAACACTCGCACAACACGCGCACAACACGCGCACAACACGGGCACAACACTCGCACAACACGCGCACAACACCCGCACAACACTCGCACACCACGCGCACAACACTCGCACAACACTCGCACAACACGCGCACAACACGGGCACAACACGGGCACAACACTCGCACAACACGCGCACAACACGCGCACAACACGCGCACAACACGCGCACAACACGCGCACAACACGCGCACAACACGCGCACAACACCCGCACAACACCCGCACAACACGCGCACAACACCCGCACAACACTCGCACACCACGCGCACAACACGCGCACAACACGCGCACAACACGCGCACAACACGGGCACAACACGGGCACAACACTCGCACAACACGCGCACAACACGCGCACAACACCCGCACAACACGCGCACAACACGCGCACAACACGCGCACAACACGCGCACAACACGCGCACAACACGGGCACAACACCCGCACAACACTCGCACAACACCCGCACAACACTCGCACAACACGCGCACAACACGCGCACAACACGCGCACAACACGCGCACAACACGCGCACAACACGCGCACAACACGCGCACAACACGCGCACAACACGCGCACAACACCCGCACAACACTCACACAACACCCCGCACAACACCCGCACAACACTCGCACAACACCCGCACAACACCCGCACAACACTCGCACAACACGCGCACAACACCCGCACAACACCCGCACAACACCCGCACAACACCCGCACAACACTCGCACAACACGCGCACAACACGGGCACAGGCCCGATACTCACTGGGCACGGCTAGCAGAGCCACGTAAGACTTGAGTTTGTGGAAGACGGCCGAGAGCTTCTTCATGTCGTTCTGTAGCTGCTGGTTCCTGGCCGTCAGCGCCGCCGTGCAGAGAGAAGCGTCACACTCCTCCTCCAGACTGCACACACACACACACACACACGTCTGGTTCACTATCACTGTGGGAACTCTCCATAGTGTTTATACTGTACAGCTGAGGCTCTCGTCACACATCAGGTTCATTGACAGCAACACTAGCGCTCATGACCCCTGTGACCCCCGTGACCCCTGACCTCTTGAGCTGGTACGGCAGGATCTTCTGCAGGAAGCTGCTGTAGGCGGAGAAGGATCTGGAGAAGTCCTGCAGTTTGGCCAGAGTTTCCTACAGACGTAACACACACATGTGGATGATGATGTCAGAGACGCAAGTGTGAGGTGACGACAGTGATGGCGTCCTCTGTGATGCTCTGGTGTAGCTGTGTGTGTGTGTGTGTGTGTGTGTGTGTGTGTGTGTGTGTGTGTGTGTGACAGTGTGTGAGTGACAGTGTGTGAGTGACAGTGTGTGAGTGACAGTGTGTGAGTGACAGTGTGTGTGTGTGTGTGAGAGTGTCTCTCTCTCACCAGGACTGTGTTGGCGTCCTCTGTGATGCTCTGGTGTATCTGTGTGTGTGTGTGTGTGTGTGTGTGTGTGTGAGTGTGTGTGTGTGTGAGTGTGTGTGTGTGTGTGTGTGTGTGTGTGAGTGTCTCTCTCACCAGGACAGTGATGGCGTCTTCTGTGATGCTCTGGTGTATCTGTGTGTGTGTGTGTGTGTGTGTGTGTGAGTGTGTGTGAGTGTCTCTCTCACCAGGACAGTGATGGCGTCCTCTGTGATGCTCTGGTGTATCTGCAGTAAATCCTCCTCTAGTGGACGCAGGTACGACGCGTTCTCGTGCAGATACTGGGAGAACTGGAGAGGAGCAACACAATACAGGCCAGAAACTTTAATCCCTGTGAGCTTAATTCATTCAATCAACACCACAATTTGCATAAAATGAGAACAGATTGAGAATGTTTTTTCTGTCATGCTGTGGAAAGAGCCACATGAAGTTAATGTGTTTGGTTGATTACTAACGGAGCAGAGGAGGTGTGTGTGTGTGTGTGCGTATGTGTGTGTGTGTGTGCGTGTGTGTGTGGCATCATGAGAGGGCGTGTCCTAGAGGGCAGATGGCTGGAGCAAGATGGCCGCCCGTTAAGGACTACAAAACCCAGGCTGCCTGAGAGCACAGCGTCAGCTAAGGAGACCGGCAGCAGGCTCTAATAGTGTGTGTGAGAAACTTGATGGTGTGTGTGGCTGGGGAAGGATACCTCTGTGAAACAAAGAAGATTAAGTTGTTTTGAGCTGAAGAGATTTAAGTTGTAAACCTTCTGTTTGATTATTAAACACACCTGAGACTGTTGAAGCGGTGTTACTGGGAAACTGCACAAACTAAAGATCCTGAACCTCTCATGCGTCACAGTACCTTCTGGTTGATGTGTGTATTAACGGAGCAGGTGTGTGTGTGTGTGTGTGAGTGTGTTCGTACCCTCTGGTTGATGTGTGTATTAACGGAGCAGGTGTGTGTGTGTGTGTGTGTGTGTGTGTTCGTACCCTCTGGTTGACGTGTGTATTAACGGAGCAGGTGTGTGTGTGTGTGTGTGTGTGTGTGTGTTCGTACCCTCTGGTTGACGTGTGTATTAACGGAGCAGGTGTGTGTGTGTGTGTGTGTGTGTGTGTGTGTGTGTGTGTTCGTACCTTCTGGTTGATGTGTGTATTAACGGAGCAGGTGTGTGTGTGTGTGTGTGTGTGTGTGTGTGTGTGTGTGTGTTCGTACCTTCTGGTTGACGTGTGTATTAACGGAGCAGGTGTGTGTGTGTGTGTGTGTGTGTGTGTGTGTGTGTGTGTGTTCGTACCCTCTGGTTGACGTGTGTATTAACGGAGCAGGTGTGTGTGTGTGTGTGTGTGTGTTCGTACCCTCTGGTTGACGTGTGTATTAACGGAGCAGGTGTGTGTGTGTGTGTGTGTGTGTGTGTGTGTGTGTGTGTGTTCGTACCTTCTGGTTGATGTGTGTATTAACGGAGCAGGTGTGTGTGTGTGTGTGTGTGTGTGTGTGTGTGTGTGTGTGTTCGTACCTTCTGGTTGATGTGTGTATTAACGGAGCAGGTGTGTGTGTGTGTGTGTGTGTGTGTGTTCGTACCCTCTGGTTGATGTGTGTATTAACGGAGCAGGTGTGTGTGTGTGTGTGTGTGTGTGTTCGTACCCTCTGGTTGATGTGTGTATTAACGGAGCAGGTGTGTGTGTGTGTGTGTGTGTGTGTTCGTACCCTCTGGTTGATGTGTGTATTAACGGAGCAGGTGTGTGTGTGTGTGTGTGTGTGTGTGTGTGTGTGTGTGTGTGTGTGTGTGTGTGTGTGTTCGTACCTTCTGGTTGATGTGTGTATTAACGGAGCAGGTGTGTGTGTGTGTGTGTGTGTGTGTGTGTGTGTGTGTGTTCGTACCTTCTGGTTGACGTGTGTATTAACGGAGCAGGTGTGTGTGTGTGTGTGTGTGTGTGTTCGTACCCTCTGGTTGACGTGTGTATTAACGGAACAGGTGTGTGTGTGTGTGTGTGTGTGTGTGTTCGTACCTTCTGGTTGATGTGTGTATTAAAGGAGAACTCCGGCGCAAAATGAACCTTTGGTCTAATTACACATTGTTACCTAGTCAACCGTTATCTGAGATTTGTTTTCATGATTATCGAATGTAAAGAGTTTTATCTCTAAAAACAGTTTAGCCTATAAAGCTAGTATAACGCTAGTATATTGGGCATAGTGTAATGACAAATAAAAATCGCTTGTTAATACCACTAACAAGGCTGAAAATAGCCCCACACTAACACGGTAGCATAATGAGGGTCCCTACCTTCAAACCGAAGCATTGAGAACTTTGTCAGTGTCCAGACAGTTTAATAAGAAGATATTTTATACATACAGTCAACTTCGCGTATACAGGCAGAAGCCATCTTTGAAAAACAGCCTTTACCAGTCGATCTACGAACGCCGATCCAAGTGCATACCTGCAGTCACCGATCAGTGAATGACATCAGAGCACCGCGTGAACGAATAGAGAGCAGACGGCTCCATGCTTTTGAATTGCTCTCGCGGGACTTTGATGTCATAAACTGATCTGTCTGTGCAGCGCCGGTTCAAGTCGAACAAGCCTGTAGTGTAACGCGTTGTGTCAGGAAGAAAAATAGGGATAGCTCACAGCTGAAGTTATTGCAGAGGCCAGGCAGACTCACGGAGGCGACTGGCATCTCACAACTCGCACTTTATTCCACAATCGAACTTGTGTAACTGTCTGTCACACGTTCTACCGTCCACAGCGTTACTTAACAAAATAAGGTAAAAATGAGCATCAAACAGAAATAACCCGCACACATGGGCATGTGTTCGAGGCGCACGGCACATACAATACGGACTGCAGACAGTTCAACAGGAGCGCGCCGTTCTTAAAGGGGCCACACCTTATTTCCACTCGCTACAGTAGGTGCACCGTTCGAATGGCTGTGAGAAAGTGAAAATAGACCTCGTGAGCAGAAAAAGTGTTGTTTGGCAGTACTTTCAGTGAAAGAAGGCAATTCAAGTCGAGCTACATGTTCAATTTGCAATGCCGATTTGTCTCATGGTGGCAAGGACTCTAAACAATAGGCTACACAACATCGCCGCTGTTCAAATGCATAATGTTGCTTATTATTTTTATTTTTTTACAGTTATAAAAGTAAAAGTAGTGTTTATTATTTACAGTAATAAAATAAAATGAAAAATCCACTTTGTTTACTTCATTAATGTGTTTACTGTGTTAATGGACTGAGGATGAGAGTAGGATTCGGTATTCGGTTTTGGATTCGGCAGAATCTTAACCAGTGGATTCGGTATTCGGCCGAACCCCACAAATCTGGATTCGGTGCATCCCTAGTTTCTACCCTCTGGTTGACGTGTGTATTAACGGAGGCGGTGTGTGTGTGTGTGTGTGTTCGTACCCTCTGGTTGACGTGTGTATTAACGGAGGCGGTGTGTGTGTGTGTGTGTGTGTGTTCGTACCCTCTGGTTGACGTGTGTATTAACGGAGGCGGTGTGTGTGTGTGTGTGTGTTCGTACCCTCTGGTTGACGTGTGTATTAACGGAGGCGGTGTGTGTGTGTGTGTTCGTACCCTCTGGTTGACGTGTGTATTAACGGAGGCGGTGTGTGTGTGTGTGTGTGTTCGTACCCTCTGGTTGACGTGTGTATTAACGGAGGCGGTGTGTGTGTGTGTGTTCGTACCCTCTGGTTGACGTGTGTATTAACGGAGGCGGTGTGTGTGTGTGTGTTCGTACCCTCTGGTTGACGTGTGTATTAACGGAGGCGGTGTGTGTGTGTGTGTTCGTACCCTCTGGTTGACGTGTGTATTAACGGAGGCGGTGTGTGTGTGTGTGTTCGTACCCTCTGGTTGACGTGTGTATTAACGGAGGCGGTGTGTGTGTGTGTGTGTGTGTTCGTACCCTCTGGTTGACGTGTGTATTAACGGAGGCGGTGTGTGTGTGTGTGTTCGTACCCTCTGGTTGACGTGTGTATTAACGGAGGCGGTGTGTGTGTGTGTGTTCGTACCCTCTGGTTGACGTGTGTATTAACGGAGCAGGTGTGTGTGTGTGTGTTCTTACCCTCTGGTTGATGTGTGTATTAACGGAGCAGGTGTGTGTGTGTGTGTTCTTACCCTCTGGTTGACGTGTGTATTAACGGAGGCGGTGTGTGTGTGTGTGTTCGTACCCTCTGGTTGACGGGGGAGACGGCCTCGATGGACGAGTCGAGTGGGTAGATGTGGACTCTCTGCTCGGTGTAGGAGTGGAAGTTCAGCAGAGCCGACACCAGATTCTGCAGAAAGCCCAGAGCCTGAGCCGCCACATCACGAGCCTTCAGCTGCACACAGGAACAGGAAGTCAGCGCTGCTCTATCAGTCACCTGACACCTGATGACACTACACACACTCACCTGATGCCGTCTGTTGTGCAGAGGAACGTTCAGACTGTTGTAGTCACTCGACTCTGAGGAAAACACAAGATTCACTCATTACACACATAAAGGAAAACTTTGAGTCTACATGACGTGTGTGTGTGTGTGTGTGTGTTTGTGAGTGTGTGTGTGTGTGTTACTCACGGGTGTCATTAAAGGGCACTTTCTCCAGGATCAAACTGCTGCTGTGCTTTAACTGACTGCTCACTTCACTCTGATACTTCCTCAGCTGCTGCTGACTGACACACACACACACACACACACACACTAAATACATCGACTATCAACACCTTCCAATAGATGGAATCAAAGTCAATGATAAAGCAGTTTGCATCCGTCTGTGTCACACTGTCTGTGTGTCGGGTGAGTAGTCACTGACATGCTCATATAAACATCCGTCTCTGCCACACTAAACACTATAAAACACTTTATCCACACAATACTGCACTTGTTATGCTGACTTCTAGGTTTGGATTTGTTCATTGTGGTTGAATGTGCATTTGGAAATGTGACGTCTAAATCGAATATAATAGACATCAGAATCACAGTCAGTGTGAAACAGGCGTACTGAAGGATCACAGATAACATTACTGCGATCCGATCGAATGTGCATATTTACCACTCTTCAGTTCTGACCCGACAGTCCTTGGCTTCTCTTTCCAGGGTCTGAGCAGTCACCTGACACGACATCATTATTAGACAAGCATCTCCTCGTACACACACACACACACACATCAGCATCTCCTCGTACACACACACATCAGCATCTCCTCATACACACCAGCATCATCACACATGAAGAGCAGTAGGGATGGGCATGTTCAGCACTCAAGTATCATCAGACATCTTATAAACATGTCATGTGCTTCATTGAGCGCCGTTACACAACACAGTGAGCGCAGCTACAGCATCACAGAAACATGTCAGAAACAACCTTTCTAAACATGTTGTGTCATTGACATCCATAAGTGTGAAGCAGTGAAGTAGTGAATGTGTTGTCATGACCTGGAGTACTCATGCTCGTCCCTAATAATCGTGTCTCTGGCCTGGAGTACTCATGCCCGTCCCTAATAATCGTGTCTCTGACCTGGAGTACTCATGCTCGTCCCTAATAATCGTGTCTCTGACCTCGAGTACTCATGCCCGTCCCTAATAATCGTGTCTCTGACCTCGAGTACTCATGCTTGTCCCTAATAATCGTGTCTCTGACCTCGAGTACTCATGCCTGTCCCTAATAATCGTGTCTCTGACCTGGAGTACTCATGCTTGTCCCTAATAATCGTGTCTCTGACCTCGAGTACTCATGTCCGTCCCTAATAATCGTGTCTCTGACCTGGAGTACTCATGCTTGTCCCTAATAATCGTGTCTCTGACCTGGAGTACTCATGCTCGTCCCTAATAATCGTGTCTCTGACCTCGAGTACTCATGCCCGTCCCTAATAATCGTGTCTCTGACCTGGAGTACTCATGCTTGTCCCTAATAATCGTGTCTCTGACCTCGAGTACTCATGTCCGTCCCTAATAATCGTGTCTCTGACCTGGAGTACTCATGCCCGTCCCTAATAATCGTGTCTCTGACCTGGAGTACTCATGCTCGTCCCTAATAATCGTGTCTCTGACCTGGAGTACTCATGCCCGTCCCTAATAATCGTGTCTCTGACCTGGAGTACTCATGCTTGTCCCTAATAATCGTGTCTCTGACCTCGAGTACTCATGCTTGTCCCTAATAATCGTGTCTCTGACCTGGAGTACTCATGCCCGTCCCTAATAATCGTGTCTCTGACCTGGAGTACTCATGCTTGTCCCTAATAATCGTGTCTCTGACCTCGAGTACTCATGTCCGTCCCTAATAATCGTGTCTCTGACCTGGAGTACTCATGCCCGTCCCTAATAATCGTGTCTCTGACCTGGAGTACTCATGCTCGTCCCTAATAATCGTGTATCTGACCTCGGGTACTCATGCCCGTCCCTAATAATCGTGTCTCTGACCTCGAGTACTCATGCCCGTCCCTAATAATCGTGTCTCTGACCTGGAGTACTCATGCTTGTCCCTAATAATCGTGTCTCTGACCTCGAGTACTCATGTCCGTCCCTAATAATCGTGTCTCTGACCTGGAGTACTCATGCCCGTCCCTAATAATCGTGTCTCTGACCTGGAGTACTCATGCCCGTCCCTAATAATCGTGTCTCTGACCTCGGGTACTCATGCTCGTCCCTAATAATCGTGTCTCTGACCTCGAGTACTCATGCCCGTCCCTAATAATCGTGTCTCTGACCTGGAGTACTCATGCTCGTCCCTAATAATCGTGTCTCTGACCTCGAGTACTCATGCCCGTCCCTAATAATCGTGTCTCTGACCTGGACTACTCATACTTGTCCCTAATAATCGTGTCTCTGACCTCGAGTACTCATGTCCGTCCCTAATAATCGTGTCTCTGACCTGGAGTACTCATGCCCGTCCCTAATAATCGTGTCTCTGACCTGGAGTACTCATGCCCGTCCCTAATAATCGTGTCTCTGACCTCGGGTACTCATGCTCGTCCCTAATAATCGTGTCTCTGACCTCGAGTACTCATGCCCGTCCCTAATAATCGTGTCTCTGACCTGGAGTACTCATGCTCGTCCCTAATAATCGTGTCTCTGACCTCGGGTACTCATGCCCGTCCCTAATAATCGTGTGTCTGACCTCGGGTACTCATGCTCGTCCCTAATAATCGTGTCTCTGACCTCGGGTACTCATGCCCGTCCCTAATAATCGTGTCTCTGACCTCGGGTACTCATGCCCGTCCCTAATAATCGTGTCTCTGACCTCGAGTACTCATGCTCGTCCCTAATAATCGTGTCTCTGACCTCGAGTACTCATGCTCATCCCTAATAATCGTGTCTCTGACCTCGGGTACTCATGCCCGTCCCTAATAATCGTGTCTCTGACCTCGAGTACTCATGCTCATCCCTAATAATCGTGTCTCTGACCTCGAGTACTCATGCTCGTCCCTAATAATCGTGTCTCTGACCTCGGGTACTCATGCTCGTCCCTAATAATCGTGTCTCTGACCTCGAGTACTCATGCCCGTCCCTAATAATCGTGTCTCTGACCTCGGGTACTCATGCTCGTCCCTAATAATCGTGTCTCTGACCTGGAGTACTCATGCTTGTCCCTAATAATCGTGTCTCTGACCTCGAATACTCATGTCCGTCCCTAATAATCGTGTCTCTGACCTGGAGTACTCATGCTCGTCCCTAATAATTGTGTCTCTGACCTCGAGTACTCATGCCCGTCCCTAATAATCGTGTCTCTGACCTCGGGTACTCATGCCCGTCCCTAATAATCGTGTCTCTGACCTCGAGTACTCATGCCCGTCCCTAATAATCGTGTCTCTGACCTCGAGTACTCATGCTCGTCCCTAATAATCGTGTCTCTGACCTCGAGTACTCATGCCCGTCCCTAATAATCGTGTCTCTGACCTGGAGTACTCATGCTCGTCCCTAATAATCGTGTCTCTGACCTCGGGTACTCATGCTCGTCCCTAATAATCGTGTCTCTGACCTCGAGTACTCATGCCCGTCCCTAATAATCGTGTCTCTGACCTGGAGTACTCATGCTCATCCTTAATAATCGTGTCTCTGACCTCGGGTACTTATGCTCGTCCCTAATAATCGTGTCTCTGACCTGGAGTACTCATGCTCGTCCCTAATAATCGTGTCTCTGACCTCGAGTACTCATGCTCGTCCCTAATAATCGTGTCTCTGACCTGGAGTACTCATGCTCGTCCCTAATAATCGTGTCTCTGACCTCGGGTACTCATGCTCGTCCCTAATAATCGTGTCTCTGACCTTGAGTACTCATGCTCGTCCCTAATAATCGTGTCTCTGACCTCGGGTACTCATGCTCATCCCTAATAATCGTGTCTCTGACCTCGGGTACTCATGCTCGTCCCTAATAATCGTGTCTCTGACCTCGAGTACTCATGCTCATCCCTAATAATCGTGTCTCTGACCTCGGGTACTCATGCTCATCCCTAATAATCGTGTCTCTGACCTGGGGTACTCATGCTCATCCCTAATAATCGTGTCTCTGACCTCGAGTACTCATGCTCATCCCTAATAATCGTGTCTCTGACCTCGGGTACTCATGCTCGTCCCTAATAATCGTGTCTCTGACCTCGAGTACTCATGCTCGTCCCTAATAATCGTGTCTCTGGCCTCGGGTACTCATGCTCGTCCCTAATAATCGTGTCTCTGACCTCGAGTACTCATGCCTGTCCCTAATAATCGTGTCTCTGACCTCGAGTACTCATGCTCATCCCTAATAATCGTGTCTCTGACCTCGAGTACTCATGCTCATCCCTAATAATCGTGTCTCTGACCTCGAGGCGAGCTTTGTCGCTCTGCAGCTTCTCGATGGTCTCGCTGTATCTGCTGGTCAGAGCATCCACTACAGTCTGATGCTGCTCAGACTCTTTCTCCAGCTGATCCAGTCGCGCTCGCAGCTGAGCTTCCTGTCGACGGTACTGCTCATCCGCTTCATAGAACTAAACACACAAATATATAGTGTTATCACACACACACACACTCACACACTCACACACTCACACACACACACCTGGATGTGAAGCCTTTCGTTCTCCTGGATCTTCTTCCGCAGATCTTCATCAAACACATTCTGTGCCTGCAGGTTAACTTGAGGCGGCGAGTCTCCTTTGTTCTGCACAAACACACACATTTAAGACATTTCTCCTTTTATAAAACCTTTTTGGCATTAAGGTTCTTTAAAACTGAGTCGAGAACCCTAGAGTTCTATATAGAACCCTACTGAACCTTTCTTTCTAAGAGTGTTTCATGAAATCAGCTAGACTGTGAGGAACAGCCAGGAAAACAGCTAATAAACACACTGTATGATGTTTGAGTGGGTGAGAGGTCAGAGGTCAGGTGGTGTACAGTCAGTATGTGAGGATGCAGAGGTCAGGTGGTGTACAGTCAGTGTGTGAGGATGCAGAGGTCAGGTGGTGTACAGTCAGTGGGTGAGGAGGTGTACAGTCAGTGTGTGAGGATGCAGAGGTCAGAGGTCAGGTGGTGTACAGTCAGTATGTGAGGATGCAGAGCTCAGGTGGTCTACAGTCAGTGGGTGAGGAGGTGTACAGTCAGTATGTGAGGATGCAGAGGTTAGAGGTCAGGAGGTGTACAGTCAGTATGTGAGGATGCAGAGGTCAGGTGGTCTACAGTCAGTGGGTGAGAGGTCAGAGGTCAGGTGGTCTACAGTCAGTATGTGAGGAGGTGTACAGTCAGTATGTGAGGATGCAGAGGTTAGAGGTCAGGAGGTGTACAGTCAGTATGTGAGGATGCAGAGGTCAGGTGGTCTACAGTCAGTGGGTGAGAGGTCAGAGGTCAGGTGGTCTACAGTCAGTATGTGAGGATGCAGAGGTCAGGAGGTGTACAGTCAGTATGTGAGGATGCAGAGGTCAGAGGTCAGGTGGTGTACAGTCAGTGTGTGAGGATGCAGAGGTCAGAGGTCAGGGGGTGTACAGTCAGTGTGTGAGGATGCAGAGGTCAGAGGGTGTACAGTCAGTGTGTGAGGATGCAGAGGTCAGAGGTCAGGGGGTGTACAGTCAGTGTGTGAGGATGCAGAGGTCAGAGGTCAGGAGGTGTACAGTCAGTGTGTGAGGATACAGAGGTCAGCAGGTGTACAGTCAGTGTGTGAGGATGCAGAGGTCAGAGGTCAGGAGGTGTACAGTCAGTGTGTGAGGATGCAGAGGTCAGAGGTCAGGAGGTGTACAGTCAGTGTGTGAGGATGCAGAGGTCAGAGGTCAGCTGGTGTACAGTCAGTGTGTGAGGATTCAGAGGTCAGGGGGTGTACAGTCAGTGTGTGAGGATGCAGAGGTCAGAGGGTGTACCGTCAGTGTGTGAGGATGCAGAGGTCAGAGGTCAGCTGGTGTACAGTCAGTGTGTGAGGATGCAGAGGTCAGAGGTCAGCTGGTGTACAGTCGGTATGTGAGGATGCAGAGGTCAGGTGGTGTACAGTCAGTGGGTGAGAGGTCAGAGGTCAGGTTGTGTACAGTCAGTGTGTGAGGATGCAGAGGTCAGAGGTCAGCTGGTGTACAGTCAGTGTGTGAGGATGCAGAGGTCAGAGGTCAGCTGGTGTACAGTCAGTGTGTGAGGATGCAGAGGTCAGAGGTCAGCTGGTGTACAGTCAGTGTGTAAGGATGCAGAGGTCAGAGGTCAGCTGGTGTACAGTCAGTGTGTGAGGATGCAGAGGTCAGGAGGTGTACAGTCAGTATGTGAGGATGCAGAGGTCAGAGGGTGTACAGTCAGTGTGTGAGGATGCAGAGGTCAGCTGGTGTACAGTCAGTGTGTGAGGATGCAGAGGTCAGAGGTCAGCTGGTGTACAGTCAGTGTGTGAGGATGCAGAGGTCAGCTGGTGTACAGTCAGTGTGTGAGGATGCAGAGGTCAGAGGTCAGCTGGTGTACAGTCAGTGTATGAGGATGCGGAGGTCAGGTGGTGTACAGTCAGTGCGTGAGGATGCAGAGGTCAGAGGTCAGGTGGTGTACAGTCAGTGTGTGAGGATGCAGAGGTCAGAGGTCAGGGGGTGTACAGTCAGTGTGTGAGGATGCAGAGGTCAGCTGGTGTACAGTCAGTGCGTGAGGATGCAGAGGTCAGAGGTCAGCTGGTGTATAGTCAGTGTGTGAGGATGCAGAGGTCAGAGGTCAGCTGGTGTACAGTTAGTGTGTGAGGATGCAGAGGTCAGAGGTCAGCTGGTGTACAGTCAGTGTGTGAGGATGCAGAGGTAAGAGGTCAGCTGGTGTACAGTCAGTGTGTGAGGATGCAGAGGTCAGAGGTCAGCTGGTGTACAGTCAGTGTGTGAGGATGCAGAGGTCAGAGGTCAGGGGGTGTACAGTCAGTGTGTGAGGATGCAGAGGTCAGCTGGTGTACAGTCAGTGTGTGAGGATGCAGAGGTCAGAGGTCAGGTGGTCTACAGTCAGTGTGTGAGGATGCAGAGGTCAGAGGTCAGGTGGTGTACAGTCAGTGCGTGAGGATGCAGAGGTCAGAGGTCAGGTGGTGTACAGTCAGTGTGTGAGGATGCAGAGGTCAGAGGTCAGGGGATGTACAGTCAGTGTGTGAGGATGCAGAGGTCAGAGGTCAGGGGGTGTACAGTCAGTGTGTGAGGATGCAGAGGTCAGAGGTCAGCTGGTGTACAGTCAGTGTGTGAGGATGCAGAGGTCAGAGGTCAGGTGGTGTACAGTCAGTGCGTGAGGATGCAGAGGTCAGAGGTCAGATGGTGTACAGTCAGTGTGTGAGGATGCAGAGGTCAGAGGTCAGCTGGTGTACAGTCAGTGTGTGAGGATGCAGAGGTCAGAGGTCAGCTGGTGTACAGTCAGTGTGTGAGGATGCAGAGGTCAGAGGTCAGGTGTGTATAGTCACTTTGCTTCTCCGGCTCTTGCTCTCGGACAGCAGCAGCTCCTCCTGCAGAAGCTCCACCCTCTTGGTCAGCTGCTGGTTCCTGAAGCTCAGACTGTCCATCTCCTGCTCCACCTTCCGAAGGCTCTGCTCCTTCTGCTTCAGCTCATCCTGACACACACACACACACACACACACACACACAGGCATGAGCACACACACCCGCCCTGCACACGGATCTCCAGTGAGAGGAACACAGTCAGTACCTTCAGCGAGTTACAGCCCGTCTGTTCATCCAGAACCGCCTTCTTCAACACCTGGTTCTGAGCTCTGAGCTGAGGAACACACACACACACACAGTGGGATGGAGGTTTTGATCAGAGACAGACACACACACTCTCTCACAGACATGAACACACACACATGAACAAACACACACTTTCTCACACACACAGACAGACAGACATATACACACACACACACACTCTCTCTCACAGCAACAGCATGACTTCATATCAAGAAATAGTTTGTGTCGGTATAGTTTGACTTCACTAAAACACATGCAGATACTGTATATGTAGCGTTAGGTGCTGTAAACATTAAGATATGACAGGAACGAGTGTTACTGAACAGACTGGAATCATTAAAGCATGATGATGATGATCTCACCTTTGAATACTCCTGAGCCAGTTTACTGTATTTGCTCTGCAGATCCGTCATGTTCGCCATGAGAATGTGTGTGTGTGTGTGTGTGTGTGTGTGTGTATACAGTACAGCTGAGACTCTATATGTCTGACAGCCTCGGCTAATGCTAATGCTAAGCGGATATGCTCATGAATCAGAGAGGATATTGTAAAGAAACACAGTGTAACGTATCATATTTAAATCTATGAGATCGTCGATTATTTTCAGTCAAATCTGTTAAAACTGTCCATATCATTTGATCCGTATTTCGCCTCAACATCCATTAGCAGACAGGATGATGGCACACGCATTACAAAATCACGCTGTCAAATCAAACTGTACGTAAAATACTTCAGTCAGTCAAACAAATAAAATTACATTCACCGATTTCATATATTTTATATCTCTAAGTAAGCGGCTCTGTAGAAATAACCACTACCGGACTGATCACGTGAACATCACAACGGCACACAGACTGACCTTTCAAAATAAAAGCACACACTACATAAAACATCACAGCGGCACACTGACTGACCTTTCAAAATAAAAGCACACACAACATAAAACATCACAGCGGCACACAGACTGACCTTTCAAAATAAAAGCACACAAAACATAAAACATCACAACGGCACACTGACTGACCTTTCAAAATAAAAGCACACACTACATAAAACATCACAACGGCACACAGACTGACCTTTCAAAATAAAAGCACACACAACATAAAACATCACAACGGCACACTGACTGACCTTTCAAAATAAAAGCACACACAACATAAAACATCACAGCGGCACACAGACTGACCTTTCAAAATAAAAGCACACAAAACATAAAACATCACAACGGCACACTGACTGACCTTTCAAAATAAAAGCACACACAACATAAAACATCACAACGGCACACTGACTGACCTTTCAAAATAAAAGCACACAAAACATAAAACATCACAACGGCACACTGACTGACCTTTCAAAATAAAAGCACACAAAACATAAAACATCACAACGGCACACTGACTGACCTTTCAAAATAAAAGCACACAAAACATAAAACATCACAGCGGCACACAGACTGACCTTTCAAAATAAAAGCACACACAACATAAAACATCACAACGGCACACAGACTGACCTTTCAAAATAAAAGCACACACAACATAAAACATCACAACGGCACACAGACTGACCTTTCAAAATAAAAGCACACACAACATAAAACATCACAACGGCACACTGACTGACCTTTCAAAATAAAAGCACACACAACATAAAACATCACAACGGCACACTGACTGACCTTTCAAAATAAAAGCACACACAACATAAAACATCACAACGACACACTGACTGACCTTTCAAAATAAAAGCACACACAACATAAAACATCACAACGGCACACTGACTGACCTTTCAAAATAAAAGCACACACAACATAAAACATCACAACGACACACTGACTGACCTTTCAAAATAAAAGCACACACAACATAAAACATCACAACGGCACACTGACTGACCTTTCAAAATAAAAGCACACACAACATAAAACATCACAACGACACACTGACTGACCTTTCAAAATAAAAGCACACACAACATAAAACATCACAACGGCACACAGACTGACCTTTCAAAATAAAAGCACACACAACATAAAACATCACAACGACACACTGACTGACCTTTCAAAATAAAAGCACACACAACATAAAACATCACAACGGCACACAGACTGACCTTTCAAAATAAAAGCACACACAACATAAAACATCACAACGGCACACAGACTGACCTTTCAAAATAAAAGCACACACAACATAAAACATCACAACGGCACACTGACTGACCTTTCAAAATAAAAGCACACACAACATAAAACATCACAATGGCACACAGACTGACCTTTCAAAATAAAAGCACACACAACATAAAACATCACAACGGCACACAGACTGACCTTTCAAAATAAAAGCACACACAACATAAAACATCACAACGGCACACTGACTGACCTTTCAAAATAAAAGCACACACAACATAAAACATCACAACGGCACACAGACTGACCTTTCAAAATAAAAGCACACACAACATAAAACATCACAACGGCACACAGACTGACCTTTCAAAATAAAAGCACACACAACATAAAACATCACAATGGCACACAGACTGACCTTTCAAAATAAAAGCACACACAACATAAAACATCACAACGGCACACAGACTGACCTTTCAAAATAAAAGCACACACAACATAAAACATCACAACGGCACACTGACTGACCTTTCAAAATAAAAGCACACACAACATAAAACATCACAACGGCACACAAACTGACCTTTCAAAATAAAAGCACACACAACATAAAACATCACAACGGCACACAAACTGACCTTTCAAAATAAAAGCACACACAACAAAACATTGGTGTTAGCCAGAGGCTGAAACGCAGCATCAGACAATAGAAAATGTATTTTTATTTCCTTTCACAGTTACAGTTATTATTGAGCTCGTCTAGCTAGACTTATTCAACTATTGTGTGTTGCTTTCTGGTGTAATATGTTCTCGCAGACACATCATGCGTTCAGATGAAGGAAAGGCAGTCTTCCTGTACCCAGAATGCACCATCTCATATAATACGGTTACTTGTTACATTAGTTGTTCTTTTAAGTGGCCTAAATTTCTCGAACAAAATTGTATGTTTGATGAATCTCCTTTCCGTGAAGTCCGTCAGATCGTCGGCCCAAGCCCGGTGAAGCTGGAACACGCCGAAATAAACCTCAGCAGAAGACTGTACATTTCATGTCAGGTTAGGTTGTTTTATTCCCCTTATTGACTTTATTAACTCAGCAGCAGTGAATCAAAAATAACAACAACAGATGAATAAAACCACGAAACAAATATATAAACATTAAAATAGATCGTTAAATAGAATACCTGTCTAGACAAATACTGTAGTGATCTGTGCCTGATTTAAAATGTTAATGATGCTGGTATAAATAGAGATTTGCTAATGCTATAATAACACACGTCTCGGGTCAGGAGGTCAAAGGTCGTGATGGACAGACAGGTCACAGGTCATGCTAGTAAATGCTGAGGTTATCAGTGAAGACATCACCACACTTACATCGTTGCCTTTTCTTTTTCTAAGTGTAAATTCTGACTGTCTTTGCTTTAAAGTCACTCTGTCAGAATGATGTCAATGTTATTAATAAACGGGACATGTATTACAGTCCGGTCCTCGAACAGTTCAATGGTCCTGATGCGCCAGAGGAGGAAACAGAGACATGATCACAATAACAACAGTGAGGAAAACCGCAGATCATCTGAGCAGTGAAGAGTGTGTGAAGACCTGCAATAATGTGTGTTTCCAGTCCTCACAGGACCGTGGTGAAATAAGGCCACGCAGTAAACGGGTTCAGTTAGAAGCTTTATTAGCACTCGTTAACATCAGAGACTCACTCCTCGAGTGCAGAACACGCGCTCGGCTCTCGGGTGCAGCTTTAGGAGTCGCTCCACAGATAAATAGATTTAAATACAATAACTTCTTTTCAGGGAAGTTGCATGTAAACGTGTTCATTAGAGAAGTTCTACTCTTGTCAAGCACAGATTACCCAGAAACTCTCCAGCCAATCAACACTGGAAGAGTAAAATCACAGTCATATCAACTAAAACAACACAAAAAGACAATATTGGTACAATTCATCTTTCCCTCATTATAAAAGAAAGCATGTTCCGCAGACACACTCGCTTCTGGAGGAGCTCAACGTTTCATTTATTCACATCAGAGCCACTCGATGATGTCGCAGTCATGTGATCAAACAGAGGTGAAGACAGACAGAGAGGTGTGTGTGTGTGTGTGTGTGTGTGTGTGTGTGTGTGTGGAGCAGATCTGTGTCACTCCGGCTTCTTCTTGGCTCCGGGAACCTTGGCTTGAATCCTGAGGGAACACAGACACACTGATATTATGTGGATATTGGGACACGAGAGTACAAAGCCTTCTTTACATAATAAATAATAATATTACACAGCGACTCATGGCGAATGAGAGGTGCGCGAGCAGTTTCAGTTTTGCCTTAAATATGTTTTTTATAGTCTTGGCATTTAAAATAAATGTTGTTTGTAACAACGCTAGTTTGCCCAGGTTCGACTTCTGGAAAGTATGGTAAATATTGTTATAATCATGGGGATCGCTTGGAAACTCCTGAACTGTGCCATTATTCCAGGATTCAGTGTTGGTTAATCTGGTCATTATTTCAGTGAAGTGTGTGTGTTGGTGTGTGTGCTCTATCCGTCAGTGGTTCTCTGGTACATCATGTGATCATGTGTCACTCCTCATCTCCTGCTGCTCTTTATGCATGTCAAATAATCACCTTATCATGGAAAAACACATATTTCTTGGTATTTTTTAATGCGTTAGACACCAGTCCATTCTCATTTATTTCTGATGTATTCTAGTCCTCGGTTAATATTCGAACACGAGAGACGAGTTTCACTTACTTCCCCAACACACCCTTCATCTGACTGTGGACCGAAGAGATGAACTGATCGATCTGAGCCTGCGGGAGAGAAAGAGCATCAGCCACATACACACACTCACACACACACACACACACACACACACAAACACACACACACTCTCTCTCTCTCTTACACTCTGTCACACACACACACACTCTCTCACACACACACACACACAAACTCTCTCACACACACACACTCTCACACACACACACACTCTCACACACACACACTCTCACACACACACACTCTCTCACACACACACTCTCTCACACACACACTCTCTCTCACACACACACTCTCTCACACACACACTCTCTCACACACACACACTCTCTCACACACACACACTCTCTCACACACACACTCTCTCACACACACACTCTCTCACACACACTCTCTCACACACACTCTCTCACACACACTCTCTCACTCACACACACACACACACTCTCTCACACACACTCTCTCACACACAAACACACTCTCTCACACACACTCTCACACACACACACTCTCACACACACACACACTCTCACACACACACTCACACTCTCACACACACACACACTCTCACACACACACACACTCTCACACACACTCTCACACACACACACTCTCACACACACACACACTCTCACTCACACACACTCTCACTCACACACACTCTCTCACACACACTCTCTCACCTGATGCTTCTCGTAGGTTATCGGGCCGCTGAAAGCTCCAATCAGACCTGCAGTGTAAGAAGATAAACACACGAGTGAACATCATTACGCTTGACCAGCAACTGTGAAGAACAACATCGACTGAAGTTAGCATGAAAACAGAGTATAAAGTTAAATCAACACAATGGTCTTACCCAGAATGAGAAGCGTGAGTCCGTTAAACCAGGAACCAACATACGTGAAGACCCACAACAACCCGCCAAACTGGAGGAGAAACACAACTAACATCAATGGACATTCAAAACATTTGAGTATGAGTAAGAAGAGGAAGAGTATGAGTATGAGGGAGGACGAGTAACATTTCTTTTGGAGGGAGAGGAGGAAGAGGATGAGTAAGAAGAGGAAGAGGAAGAGTAACATTTATTTTGGAGGAAGAGGATAAGTAAGAGGAGGAAGAGCATGTGTAAGAGGAGGGACAGTATGAGTAAGAGAAGGAAGACTATGTGTAAGAGGAGGACGAATATGTGTAAGAGGAGGCAGAGTATGAGGAAGAGGAGGAAGAGTATGAGGAAGAGGAGGAAGAGCATGAGTAAGAGGAGGAAGAGCATGTGTAAGAGGAGGAAGAGCATGTGTAAGAGGAGGAAGAGTATGTGTAAGAGGAGGAAGAGTATGAGGAAGAGGAGGAAGAGCATGAGGAAGAGGAGGGAGAGCATGAGTAAGAGGAGGAAGAGCATGTGTAAGAGGAGGGAGAGTATGAGTAAGAGAAGGAAGAATATGTGTAAGAGGAGGAAGAGTATGAGTAAGAGGAGGCAGAGTATGAGTAAGAGGAGGAAGAGCATGAGTAAGAGGAGGAAGAGCATGAGTAAGAGGAGGAAGAGTATGAGTAAGAGGAGGCAGAGTATGAGGAAGAGGAGGAAGAGTATGAGGAAGAGGAGGAAGAGCATGAGTAAGAGGAGGAAGAGCATGTGTAAGAGGAGGGAGAGCATGTGTAAGAGGAGGAAGAGCATGAGTAAGAGGAGGAAGAGTATGAGTAAGAGGAGGAAGAGTATGAGTAAGAGGAGGAAGAGTATGAGTAAGAGGAGGGAGAGTATGAGTAAGAGGAGGAAGAGTATGAGTAAGAGGAGGAAGAATATGTGTAAGAGGAAGAGCATGTGTAAGAGGAGGAAGAGCATGTGTAAGAGGAGGAAGAGTATGATTAAGAGGAGGAAGAGTATGAGTAAGAGGAGGAAGAGTATGAGTAAGAGGAGGAAGAGTATGAGTAAGAGGAGGAAGAGTATGAGTAAGAGGAGGAAGAGTATGAGTAAGAGGAGGAAGAGTATGAGTGAGAGGAGGAAGAGCATGTGTAAGAGGAGGGAGAGTATGAGTAAGAGGAGGAAGAGCATGTGTAAGAGGAGGAAGAGTATGAGTAAGAGGAGGAAGAGCATGTGTAAGAGGAGGGAGAGTATGAGTAAGAGGAGGAAGAGCATGTGTAAGAGGAGGAAGAGTATGAGTAAGAGGAGGAAGAGCATGTGTAAGAGGAGGAAGAGTATGAGTAAGAGGAGGAAGAGTATGAGTAAGAGGAGGAAGAGCATGTGTAAGAGTAAGAAGAGTATGAGTAAGAGGAGGAAGAGTATGAGTGAGAGGAGGAAGAGCATGTGTAAGAGGAGGGAGAGTATGAGTAAGAGGAGGAAGAGCATGTGTAAGAGGAGGAACTGTATGAGTAAGAGGAGGAAGAGCATGTGTAAGAGGAGGAAGAGTATGAGTAAGAGGAGGGAGAGTATGAGTAAGAGGAGGGAGAGTATGAGTAAGAGGAGGGAGAGTATGAGTAAGAGGAGGGAGAGTATGAGTGAGAGGAGGAAGAGCATGTGTAAGAGGAGGAAGAGTATGAGTAAGAGGAGGAAGAGCATGTGTAAGAGGAGGGAGAGTATGAGTAAGAGGAGGAAGAGTATGAGTAAGAGGAGGGAGAGTATGAGTGAGAGGAGGAAGAGCATGAGTAAGAGGAGGAAGAGTATGAGTCAGTGGAGGGAGAGTATGAGTGAGAGGAGGAAGAGCATGTGTAAGAGGAGGAAGAGTATGAGTAAGAGGAGGAAGAGCATGTGTAAGAGGAGGAAGAGCATGTGTAAGAGGAGGAAGAGCATGTGTAAGAGGAGGGAGAGTATGAGTAAGAGGAGGAAGAGCATGTGTAAGAGGAGGGGGAGTATGAGTAAGAGGAGGAAGAGCATGTGTAAGGGGAGGAAGAGCATGTGTAAGGGGAGGAAGAGCATGTGTAAGAGGAGGAAGAGCATGAGTAAGAGGAGGAAGAGCATGAGTAAGAGGAGGAAGAGCATGTGTAAGGGGAGGAAGAGCATGTGTAAGGGGAGGGAGAGTATGAGTAAGAGGAGGAAGAGTATGAGTAAGAGGAGGAAGAGCATGTGTAAGGGGAGGAAGAGCATGTGTAAGGGGAGGAAAAGCATGTGTAAGGGGAGGAAGAGCATGTGTAAGAGGAGGAAGAGTATGAGTAAGGGGAGGAAGAGCATGTGTAAGGGGAGGAAGAGCATGAGTAAGAGGAGGGAGAGTATGAGGAAGAGGAGGAAGAGCATGTGTAAGGGGAGGAAGAGCATGTGTAAGGGGAGGAAGAGCATGTGTAAGAGGAGGAAGAGTATGAGTAAGAGGAGGGAGAGTATGAGTAAGAGGAGGGAGAGTATGAGTAAGAGGAGGAAGAGTATGAGTAAGAGGAGGGAGAGTATGAGTGAGAGGAGGAAGAGCATGTGTAAGAGGAGGAAGAGTATGAGTAAGAGGAGGAAGAGCATGTGTAAGAGGAGGGAGAGTATGAGTAAGAGGAGGAAGAGTATGAGTAAGAGGAGGGAGAGTATGAGTGAGAGGAGGAAGAGCATGAGTAAGAGGAGGAAGAGTATGAGTCAGTGGAGGGAGAGTATGAGTGAGAGGAGGAAGAGCATGTGTAAGAGGAGGAAGAGTATGAGTAAGAGGAGGAAGAGCATGTGTAAGAGGAGGAAGAGCATGTGTAAGAGGAGGAAGAGCATGTGTAAGAGGAGGGAGAGTATGAGTAAGAGGAGGAAGAGCATGTGTAAGAGGAGGGGGAGTATGAGTAAGAGGAGGAAGAGCATGTGTAAGGGGAGGAAGAGCATGTGTAAGGGGAGGAAGAGCATGTGTAAGAGGAGGAAGAGCATGAGTAAGAGGAGGAAGAGCATGAGTAAGAGGAGGAAGAGCATGAGTAAGAGGAGGAAGAGCATGTGTAAGGGGAGGAAGAGCATGTGTAAGGGGAGGGAGAGTATGAGTAAGAGGAGGAAGAGTATGAGTAAGAGGAGGACGAGCATGTGTAAGGGGAGAAAGAGCATGTGTAAGAGGAGGAAGAGTATGAGTAAGGGGAGGAAGAGCATGTGTAAGGGGAGGAAGTGCATGTGTAAGAGGAGGAAGAGCATGTGTAAGAGGAGTAAGAGGAGGAAGAGCATGTGTAAGGGGAGGAAGAGCATGTGTAAGAGGAGGAAGAGCATGTGTAAGAGGAGGAAGAGTATGAGTAAGAGGAGGAAGAGTGTGAGTAAGAGGAAGAGTATTAGTAAGAGGAGGAAGAGAATGAGGAAGAGGAAGAAGAGTGTGTGTAAGAGGAGGAAAAGTATGTGTAAGAGAAGGAAGAGTATGAGTAAGAGGATGAAGAGCATGTGTAAGAGGAGGAAGAGCATGTGAAGAGGAGGGAGAGTATGAGTAAGAGGAGGAAGAGCATGTGTAAGATGAGGGAGAGTATGAGTAAGATGAGGGAGAGCATGTGTAAGGGGAGGAAGAGCATGTGTAAGAGGAGGAAGAGTATGATTAAGAGGAGGAAGAGTATGAGTAAGAGGAGGAAGAGTATGAGTAAGAGGAGGAAGAGTATGAGTAAGAGGAGGAAGAGTATGAGTAAGAGGAGGAAGAGTATGAGTAAGAGGAGGAAGAGTATGAGTGAGAGGAGGAAGAGCATGTGTAAGAGGAGGGAGAGTATGAGTAAGAGGAGGAAGAGCATGTGTAAGAGGAGGAAGAGTATGAGTAAGAGGAGGAAGAGCATGTGTAAGAGGAGGAAGAGTATGAGTAAGAGGAGGAAGAGTATGAGTAAGAGGAGGAAGAGCATGTGTAAGAGTAGGAAGAGTATGAGTAAGAGGAGGAAGAGTATGAGTGAGAGGAGGAAGAGCATGTGTAAGAGGAGGGAGAGTATGAGTAAGAGGAGGAAGAGCATGTGTAAGAGGAGGAACTGTATGAGTAAGAGGAGGAAGAGCATGTGTAAGAGGAGGAAGAGTATGAGTAAGAGGAGGGAGAGTATGAGTAAGAGGAGGGAGAGTATGAGTAAGAGGAGGAAGAGTATGAGTAAGAGGAGGGAGAGTATGAGTGAGAGGAGGAAGAGCATGTGTAAGAGGAGGAAGAGTATGAGTAAGAGGAGGAAGAGCATGTGTAAGAGGAGGGAGAGTATGAGTAAGAGGAGGAAGAGTATGAGTAAGAGGAGGGAGAGTATGAGTGAGAGGAGGAAGAGCATGAGTAAGAGGAGGAAGAGTATGAGTCAGTGGAGGGAGAGTATGAGTGAGAGGAGGAAGAGCATGTGTAAGAGGAGGAAGAGTATGAGTAAGAGGAGGAAGAGCATGTGTAAGAGGAGGAAGAGCATGTGTAAGAGGAGGAAGAGCATGTGTAAGAGGAGGGAGAGTATGAGTAAGAGGAGGAAGAGCATGTGTAAGAGGAGGGGGAGTATGAGTAAGAGGAGGAAGAGCATGTGTAAGGGGAGGAAGAGCATGTGTAAGGGGAGGAAGAGCATGTGTAAGAGGAGGAAGAGCATGAGTAAGAGGAGGAAGAGCATGAGTAAGAGGAGGAAGAGCATGAGTAAGAGGAGGAAGAGCATGTGTAAGGGGAGGAAGAGCATGTGTAAGGGGAGGGAGAGTATGAGTAAGAGGAGGAAGAGTATGAGTAAGAGGAGGAAGAGCATGTGTAAGGGGAGGAAGAGCATGTGTAAGGGGAGGAAAAGCATGTGTAAGGGGAGGAAGAGCATGTGTAAGAGGAGGAAGAGTATGAGTAAGGGGAGGAAGAGCATGTGTAAGGGGAGGAAGAGCATGAGTAAGAGGAGGGAGAGTATGAGTAAGAGGAGGAAGAGCATGTGTAAGGGGAGGAAGAGCATGTGTAAGGGGAGGAAGAGCATGTGTAAGAGGAGGGAGAGTATGAGTAAGAGGAGGAAGAGTATGAGTAAGAGGAGGACGAGCATGTGTAAGGGGAGAAAGAGCATGTGTAAGAGGAGGAAGAGTATGAGTAAGGGGAGGAAGAGCATGTGTAAGGGGAGGAAGTGCATGTGTAAGAGGAGGAAGAGCATGTGTAAGAGGAGTAAGAGGAGGAAGAGCATGTGTAAGGGGAGGAAGAGCATGTGTAAGAGGAGGAAGAGCATGTGTAAGAGGAGGAAGAGTATGAGTAAGAGGAGGAAGAGTGTGAGTAAGAGGAAGAGTATTAGTAAGAGGAGGAAGAGAATGAGGAAGAGGAAGAAGAGTGTGTGTAAGAGGAGGAAAAGTATGTGTAAGAGAAGGAAGAGTATGAGGAAGAGAAGACTTGAACAAAAGGTATTTTAAACTCAGACCTTGAGAGAGTCGACGAGATCCTCCACCAGAAAAAGGCGGCGCAGC
Source organism: Rhinichthys osculus (assembly GCA_029959095.1). NCBI lineage: Eukaryota > Metazoa > Chordata > Actinopteri > Cypriniformes > Leuciscidae > Rhinichthys > Rhinichthys osculus. Next base: position 40,623,617 of record JARWKJ010000001.1, on the reverse strand, counting down.
TCCTTCAGCGCTCCGTTAATCCGACTCAGAACAACATCACTGTGCCTCTGCACTGCCTCACTGGACAGAGCCAAGTCCTTCTCCAGGACACATCTGCACACATGAGGGAAGACCAGTGAGTATGGGCTCAAACTCTGCACACATGAGGGAAGACCAGTGAGTATGGGCTCAAACTCTGCACACATGAGGGTAGACCAGTGAGTATGGGCTCAAACTCTGCACACATGAGGGGAGACCAGTGAGTATGGGCTCAAACTCTCCACACATGAGGGAAGACCAGTGAGTATGGGCTCAAACTCTCCACACATGAGGGAAGACCAGTGAGTATGGGCTCAAACTCTCCACACATGAGGGAAGATCAGTGAGTATGGGCTCAAACTCTGCACACATGAGGGAAGACCAGTGAGTATGGGCTCAAACTCTGCACACACGAGGGGAGACCAGTGAGTATGGGCTCAAACTCTCCACACATGAGGGAAGACCAGTGAGTATGGGCTCAAACTCTGCACACATGAGGGGAGACCAGTGAGTATGGGCTCAACATCTCCACACATGAGGGGAGACCAGTGAGTATGGGCTCAAACTCTGCACACATGAGGGAAGACCAGTGAGTATGGGCTCAAACTCTGCACACATGAGGGGAGACCAGTGAGTATGGGCTCAACATCTCCACACATGAGGGGAGACCAGTGAGTATGGGCTCAAACTCTGCACACATGAGGGGAGACCAGTGAGTATGGGCTCAAACTCTGCACACATGAGGGGAGACCAGTGAGTATGGGCTCAAACTCTCCACACATGAGGGGAGACCAGTGAGTATGGGCTCAAACTCTGCACACATGAGGGAAGACCAGTGAGTATGGGCTCAAACTCTGCACACATGAGGGGAGACCAGTGAGTATGGGCTCAACATCTCCACACATGAGGGGAGACCAGTGAGTATGGGCTCAAACTCTGCACACATGAGGGGAGACCAGTGAGTATGGGCTCAAACTCTGCACACATGAGGGGAGACCAGTGAGTATGGGCTCAAACTCTACACACATGAGGGAAGACCAGTGAGTATGGGCTCAAACTCTGCACACATGAGGGAAGACCAGTGAGTGTGGGCTCAAACTCTGCACACATGAGGGGAGACCAGTGAGTATGGGCTCAAACTCTGCACACATGAGGGAAGACCAGTGAGTATGGGCTCAAACTCTGCACACATGAGGGGAGACCAGTGAGTATGGGCTCAAATTCTGCACACATGAGGATAGACCAGTGAGTATGGGCTCAAACTCTGCACACATGAGGGGAGACCAGTGAGTATGGGCTCAAACTCTGCACACATGAGGGAAGACCAGTGAGTATGGGCTCAAACTCTGCACACATGAGGGGAGACCAGTGAGTATGGGCTCAAACTCTGCACACATGAGGGAAGACCAGTGAGTATGGGCTCAAACTCTGCACACATGAGGGAAGACCAGTGAGTATGGGCTCAAACTCTGCACACACGAGGGGAGACCAGTGAGTATGGGCTCAAACTCTGCACACATTAGGATAGACCAGTGAGTATGGGCTCAAACTCTGCACACATGAGGGGAGACCAGTGAGTATGGGCTCAAACTCTGCACACATGAGGGGAGACCAGTGAGTATGGGCTCAAACTCTACACACATGAGGGAAGACCAGTGAGTATGGGCTCAAACTCTGCACACATGAGGGAAGACCAGTGAGTATGGGCTCAAACTCTGCACACATGAGGGGAGACAAGTGAGTATGGGCTCAAACTCTGCACACATGAGGATAGACCAGTGAGTATGGGCTCAAACTCTGCACACATGAGGGGAGACCAGTGAGTATGGGCTCAAACTCTGCACACATGAGGGAAGACCAGTGAGTATGGGCTCAAACTCTGCACACATGAGGGGAGACCAGTGAGTATGGGCTCAAACTCTGCACACATGAGGGAAGACCAGTGAGTATGGGCTCAAACTCTGCACACACGAGGGGAGACCAGTGAGTATGGGCTCAAACTCTGCACACATGAGGGGAGACCAGTGAGTATGGGCTCAAACTCTGCACACACGAGGGGAGACCAGTGAGTATGGGTTCAACTCTCCACACATGAGGGAAGACCAGTGAGTATGGGCTCAAACTCTGCACACATGAGGGGAGACCAGTGAGTATGGGTCACACACACACACACACACCCCTCGATGGCTCTCCTGAACGGGTGTCCTTCCTCAGACTTCTCTCTCTCTCACACACACACACACCTCAGTGGCTCACCTGAACGGGTGTCCTTCCTCAGACTTCTGGACGGCCTGCAGGACTCCCCTGTACACCCTGAAGGAGACGGTGCCGGAGAGCAGAGCGAGAGCGGAGTAGGAGAGAATACTGATGATGCTGTAGCAGGTGAGGGAGAGGAGGATGAAGAGGCTGGAGCCGAAGACCAGCGCACTCGAGCGCACGTCCCGCCAGCGCAGCAGCTGCAGCACTGAAACACACACACACACACGAGCTCAGACTCGGACAGCAGCAGGGATGAGCATGAAGGATGGGGTTCATGACGCGTTTAGGATCAACATGCACAAGCTCTTGGTAAACCAGCATGTCTCCTTCATGTGTATCAACATCTGCTTATAAACCAACTGCGGGAAGCGTGACGCCAATCCAAGCTGATGATACGAGTGTTTCTGAACTCTCACACACATGTTCCTCTGCAGATGTTTATCAATTACACTCACAAACCTGTTACGACTGACCGACGACTTCACCGAACACAGAAACGAGCGCGAGTTTATCTTCCGTCAGACATCAGTGGAAAAACACACTTTATTTTATAGAACTAAAGGGATAATTCACACAAAAACATGTCATCATTTACAGTGCATTAAACAATGTGAAAAGGATTAAGGAATCTGAATACTTTAATGCAGCATTGTGCTTTAAATAGTTTTGGGGGATTTTCACCGCAATCTCTACATGACGAAGCAGAAAGCAGATTTGTGATGACTTGTGAAATTCTGTCTTTTTAATAATTCTGCAGGGCCAATCCAGCTCGCGTGGCCCAATGAGAGCGCTCGGCTGTGATTACCTGTATGAATTAGATTTTACTTGGCTCACCGCTAGGGATGGAACGATTACCGGTTTCACGATAAAATGTCCTGACGGTTAGTATTACCGTTTACAATTTAATTATCACGAAAACAGTGTTCGATTATCACGCTTTTAAAAACTCGCGGTAAAGCCTGTCCAGGCAGCATCAGTCTGACAGTCCCAGCATGCAAAGTTGTTTGTTTTGTTGGAGAAGGCGGCGTACGGCAGTGACTCATCCCCCATAATCCTCTGCGCCGCGGCTGCAGCTTCTCAGTGACGGCCGCTAGTGTACATACTATTCTCTGTTATTGTTAACCCCACTAAAGATATAAAAAATATTGTAAAGCACCATCAACTTTTCGTGCACTATATCCCAAGACGTTCGATAGCTTAATGTGAGGTTCAAATGAATATTTAAGTTGTTAAAGTTAATGGTAACTCTCCTCAGTCATTCTCCATTCATCAGCGCCGCGTTCGGTTTCGACAGTCACACGAGGAAACCCACTCCAACATCAAGGCTCCCATTATTATACTTCATTTGTAGAAAAGGGTCTATTTTTTTTCATAAAAGTACTTTATCTTGCTGGAGTTTATTCTGTCTAAATCGTGCGTGTTCCTCGCGGTGTCGATCACACTGGAGAAGCACTTGTTCACGCGCACTGGAGCTGGTGTTCACAGCTGTTGGAAGAAAAGGCCGTTGCACAGATATGACACACTCGAGATCTCCCCCCTCGTGTTCAGGCACAGATATGACACACTCGAGATCTCCCCCCTCGTGTTCAGGGACAGATATGACACGCTCGAGATCTCCCCCCTCGTGTTCAGGCACAGATATGACACACTCGAGATCTCCCCCCTCGTGTTCAGGGACAGATATGACACGCTCGAGATCTCCCCCCTCGTGTTCAGGGACAGATATGACACACTCGAGATCTCCCCCCTCGTGTTCAGGGACAGATATGACACGCTCGAGATCTCCCCCCTCGTGTTCAGGGACAGATATGACACACTCGAGATCTCCCCCCTCGTGTTCAGGCACAGATATGACACGCTCGAGATCTCCCCCCTCGTGTTCAGGGACAGATATGACACACTCGAGATCTCCCCCCTCGTGTTCAGGGACAGATATGACACACTCGAGATCTCCCCCCTCGTGTTCAGGGACAGATATGACACGGTCGAGATCTCCCCCCTCGTGTTCAGGGACAGATATGACACACTCGAGATCTCCCCCCTCGTGTTCAGGGACAGACATGACACACTCGAGATCTCCCCCCTCGTGTTCAGGCACAGATATGACACGCTCGAGATCTCCCCCCTCGTGTTCAGGGACAGATATGACACGCTCGAGATCTCCCCCCTCGTGTTCAGGGACAGATATGACACACTGGAGATCTCCCCCCTCGTGTTCAGGGACAGACATGACACACTCGAGATCTCCCCCCTCGTGTTCAGGGACAGACATGACACACTCGAGATCTCCCCCCTCGTGTTCAGGGACAGACATGACACACTCGAGATCTCCCCCCTCGTGTTCAGGGACAGATATGACACGCTCGAGATCTCCCCCCTCGTGTTCAGGGACAGATATGACACGCTCGAGATCTCCCCCCTCGTGTTCAGGGACAGATATGACACACTGGAGATCTCCCCCCTCGTGTTCAGGGACAGATATGACACGCTCGAGATCTCCCCCCTCGTGTTCAGGGACAGATATGACACACTCGAGATCTCCCCCCTCGTGTTCAGGGACAGATATGACACACTCGAGATCTCCCCCCTCGTGTTCAGGGACAGATATGACACACTCGAGATCTCCCCCCTCGTGTTCAGGGACAGATATCACACGCTCGAGATCTCCCCCCTCGTGTTCAGGGACAGATATGACACGCTCGAGATCTCCCCCTTCGTGTTCAGGGACAGATATGACACACTGGAGATCTCCCCCCACGTGTTCAGGGACAGATATGACACGCTCGAGATCTCCCCCCTCGTGTTCAGGGACAGATATGACACACTCGAGATCTCCCCCCTCGTGTTCAGGGACAGATATGACACGCTCGAGATCTCCCCCCTCGTGTTCAGGGACAGATATGACACGCTCGAGATCTCCCCCCTCGTGTTCAGGGACAGATATGACACACTGGAGATCTCCCCCCTCGTGTTCAGGGACAGACATGACACACTCGAGATCTCCCCCCTCGTGTTCAGGGACAGACATGACACACTCGAGATCTCCCCCCTCGTGTTCAGGGACAGACATGACACACTCGAGATCTCCCCCCTCGTGTTCAGGGACAGATATGACACACTCGAGATCTCCCCCCTCGTGTTCAGGCACAGATATGACACGCTCGAGATCTCCCCCCTCGTGTTCAGGGACAGACATGACACACTCGAGATCTCCCCCCTCGTGTTCAGGGACAGATATGACACACTCGAGATCTCCCCCCTCGTGTTCAGGCACAGATATGACACGCTCAAGATCTCCCCCCTCGTGTTCAGGGACAGATATGACACGCTCGAGATCTCCCCCCTCGTGTTCAGGGACAGATATGACACGCTCGAGATCTCCCCCCTCGTGTTCAGGGACAGATATGACACGCTCGAGATCTCCCCCCTCGTGTTCAGGGACAGATATGACACGCTCGAGATCTCCCCCCTCGTGTTCAGGGACAGATATGACACGCTCGAGATCTCCCCCCTAGTGTTCAGGGACAGATATGACACACTCGAGATCTCCCCCCTCGTGTTCAGGGACAGATATGACACGCTCGAGATCTCCCCCCTAGTGTTCAGGGACAGATATGACACACTCGAGATCTCCCCCCTCGTGTTCAGGGACAGATATGACACGCTCGAGATCTCCCCCCTAGTGTTCAGGGACTGGTGCTTCAAGCGCTTCACTCTGCGCTCGGGATGACCAGAAGCTCTATATTGAAGCCTTTCATAGATTAGGCCTATAATACTTTTGCCAAATGAAAGATTAAGATTATTAATTGTCTTTCTTGTTCTGTCCTATCGATCAAATGTTGTTGCCTCATGAAAAAGCTGCACTATACATTTAAAATAAATGTCTTTTCATTTTATAGTACATGTAAATTACATTTATTTGTTTTTCATTAATGTATTTTACAACAACAAAAAGAGCAATGTGTAACATTTTACCTTTTATTTTTTCCAAACTAAACGTTTTTTTTCACTATAATAAAGTTTGCTACTGAATTATCCACTAACCTCGTTTATAAAAGCATTTTGATGAAACGAGAGCGCGTCCGCGGTGACAGAAGAGATGTGCACTGTGTGCTATAATGCTTTGCTATTGAAAAAAAGTGTATAGAGCTGCTAATTTTATTTGTTTGTTGATTTCCAAATATAAAACTTGTTGAAATGTTTTCAGTGTGCGTATCGATTCTTTTTGAACATTTTCATCTCATTTGAACAAAACCGTGATATTGGTAATCGTGATAATTTTGGTCACTATAATCGTGATATGAAATTTTCATACCGTTACATCCCTATCACGATTAAATGTTTCAAATCTTTGTGTCATGGCACACATGCTGTATCTCCTGATTAACACTAATAACACTGATCCTCCTGTATCCTTCATGCCGATATCACCAAAAGCTTTAACGTGACAAGTACTTCTCGATCACAGTAAGAAACACCATCACGATATAGTAATTCTGTGTCTTACACATTTGAAATCAATATATTGATTTGATGAGTGACCAGGATTTCACCTCTGACCCCAGAGGGTTAAGCAAAGTCAGCCATTATAGACGTGGTTATAGAAATGAACTGAATCAATAAGCAGCACAGGACCAATACGTTTAAACCTAATAGCCTTTTATAAACGGATTCTCAAATAAAAGTTAGTCCACACAAGTCAGCAGATTAAGGTATTGTTGTTCGTTAATAGGTTTGAACGCTTCTCGTGTATTAATCGATCTGGTCACACTGACCTGTACTGACAACTATACACTATTAAACTATTGTCTAATCGTTAGGAACGGATGTTGATATAGCAACTGTTCAAGTGTCAAGTAAGTTTCATTCATAATGTTTCTCCTTTAATACGATATAAAATGTCATACCGTATAGTCCCTCATAGCCGGTAGTGTACCAAGCCTATAAGCAAGCTTAATTGTTATAGTAGTTTGACATGACAGAAGAAAATGGAAGAGTTGTGCAAGCTTTCAAGATCCTCCGTGCTCATCGTCTGGACCTTTCTCTGAACCCGCGAGTTAGAACGAACGCATGCAAAACATGAGGTCAAATTAAATGATCTTCTTTTGCTGCAGATATACACTTTTCAAAATAATATATTTCAATATGTAACATTAACATGACGGTACTTTAAACATAGCCTTTGTAAAAATATAATGCAAAACATTAAAACGTTTAAGCCACTAGTATTTTCCAAGTCGACTAGCAGTAGCACTATCTTTTAATCGCCTAGTCTCGCGAATCTCTACTATAGACAGTCACACGAGTTGGCCGTGACACTATAATGCCTCTGAGAGTGTATGAATATAGTTATTAAACTGTCTGATACCATAACTGAACCACTGGGATGCTTCATGGTACCATAGTCATAGCGTTTCAACGTCTCCTGCTATTTAAGAGACGTTTAAAAAAAGCATTTTGCACATCGACAGAGGAAATTTGGTTCTAGTCCACCTAATTTTGCAAGATGCCGCAGCAAATCATTAAACTCCTACTTTTGCCCCACCGCACCCAGAACCTTTGGCCAGATTATCAGCAAGAGCTCTGATTCATCCTCTATGAGCAAAGGTTGCATTGGGAACAACAGCCCGTTCCATGTCAGCTAAAGGATCTGGATTAAACACAGAGTAACTCCATCAGCGCGGCCGCCGAGCTCCACACGCCTGTAGACATCAGCAGGACTCAACATCCAGCATTACCCGTCCACAACGCGCGCGCCACAGAGACTTAGAGGATGAGGAAAGGCCTGTACCCGTGTGCTTCCAGTCTGCGGAGGGCTGTGTGTCCGCCGGCTCCATGTCTGCAGTGTGTGTGTGTGTGTGTGTGTGTGAGAGACTGAGGGATATCAGCGCTGAGAGGAGGCGTGAGGTTATAGAGGCGGGTCCATGTCTGCAGTGTGTGTGTGTGTGTGTGTGTGTGTGTGACTGAGGGATATCAGCGCTGAGAGGAGGCGTGAGGTTATAGAGGCGGGTCCATGTCTGCAGTGTGTGTGTGTGTGTGTGTGTGTGTGTGTGTGACTGAGGGATATCAGCGCTGAGAGGAGGCGTGAGGTTATAGAGGCGGGTCCATGTCTGCAGTGTGTGTGTGTGTGTGTGTGTGTGTGTGTGTGTGTGTGTGTGTCTGAGGGATATCAGCGCTGAGAGGAGGCGTGAGGTTATTGAGGCGGGTCCATGTCTGCAGTGTGTGTGTGTGTGTGTGTGTGTGTGAGAGACTGAGGATATCAGCGCTGAGAGGGGGCGTGAGGTTATAGAGGCGGGTCCATGTCTGCAGTGTGTGTGTGTGTGTGTGTGTGTGTGTGTGTGAACTGAGGGATATCAGCGCTGAGAGGAGGCGTGAGGTTATAGAGGCGGGTCCATGTCTGCAGTGTGTGTGTGTGTGTGTGTGTGTGTGTGACTGAGGGATTTCTTTTTTCATAAGGCCACGCACTTCTGCACTTCGTAAAGGTGTACTGAATGTTAAATAAGTTAATAAGATAATAAGACTATGTTTAGCATGGTGATTTGTACAGAGGCTCCATAGATTTGCACTTAAGCTTAAACACCGTGAATAAGATCGCCTGAGCGCGTGCGATGACCTGCGTCCGTCGTTGAGGACTAGTCGTGTATTCGTGAAAGGGTTGCCGTGTCCAAGGAAAGCGGAATCTTTGTTGTATCATCCTTTTAAAGGGGTCATATAATGCCATTTATATACAAGTTAATATGATTCTTTAGGGTCTAAATAAAAAGTTTGTAATATACTTTAATTAAAAGTTCTCATTAGTATTGTAAGAAAACAGTAATTTTACCTGGTCAAAAACAGCTCTGTTTTCAGCACGCCGTTTCAGTGCATGTGTCTTTAAATGATAATGAGCTTCGCTGACTCCGCCCCTCTGCTCTGCGGGCGCTTTGACACATGCACGTGGAGTGTTGCCTTGACAACAGTTGAGGGTATATTTTGGAGAATGGCAGCGGGAGTGTCTGAGGACACATCTGTGCAACCGTATCAGTCTGAACCGGAGTCGGACCCGGAACAAGATGACGGCCCGAAGAAGTTCGACAATTAAGGCTCAAACAGGCCGTTTCTGAATGATTTGCTAACATAATGTCACTCTGATCTATCTGTGTATGCACTGGCAGGGTAGAGTAGTGAGATAAGAACGCTGTGTGTTTACTGATGTACATACGTTAGTTCGTTGACAGATTGATGTTACAACTAATTGTCATAAACTTTTTTTTCGCGATTTGCAAAGATCAATATAAAGGTTAAAAAAACTTTACACTCACTTCTTCTGGAGGTGCAGCAGGAGCACGAATAGCTGGTACCGATCCTTTTTTCAAGAGCAGCTTCTTAGCAAAACCAGCTCATACTGACCCTCGTTTATAAAGCAGTCTGGGGAGAAATGATTCGCGCAAACATGAACGCATTGACGTTGCTCGTGGGGAATATTCCCTTCGAAAACAAACTCAGCCACTGCGTCTTCAGCGGTTCGGGTTTAGGAACGTTAGAATGACTGTGTTCGTTATTACACCCAAGAACAGAACACCACAATCGCTTACACGCCATTCTGCTCCAGCGTATCAACACTAGCGGACTATGATGAGCTCGCTCAGGGCGGGTCTGTGTTGAAATTTTTATCATTATATGATGGTTGTGTACAGGCACTGCCAACACACATTTCAGTACAATTTTTGTACTCTGTAATTCTGACTCTCGTCCAGTCAGATTCAATGATCGCAACTAGCCTGACTGTTACACGTATAACAATAGCCTAACGAGCTTATTCTCAGGTTTATGTTCTGTTATGTTGACCCTTATTTTGACATTCTCTGTTTAGTTTCGGTTTTATTGGTTAAATGTCCTTGTTTCCGTGCCTGCTGACCACAACGTAACACTTATTTATATAGAAAGAAAGAAATAAATGGCGATAAAACCGCTATTGAGCCACTCAGAATTACCACAAGGGAAATTGCTTCACCGTAACAGCCCGAGTCTCTCACTTACTGCAAGTCAGGGCATAAAGTCCAGTCTGCGTTCAGATAGAGCAGTTTCAGTGCCCCCCCGACGCTCTGTGACCTGCATTGCTCCATCACTTGCGGAGCATCAAGAGCCAGTGCTGCACGAGGAGCACACACACTGCAATACACATTCTTCTAGAAAACAATCCTGATCCCAAGTAAGTAGGCAATCATATACTTGTAGATTGAGCCAAAGTGGTCATTTCAGAAATCTGGAAAACGAGCAAGAAGGTGGCTGGACACACACTGGATTCAGTCCAGACTACAGAAGTCGATAAAAACATTTTATTTTATTTTATGGATTGCATCGTGCAAAAAGTGCAAAGTGAATTAAAAACAAATGGACAGGAGAAAACGTTTCAGCAAATTGCTATCTTTCGTGCTTTTACAAATCTGAAAATATATTTTTCAGAATAGGGATCAAAGCAAGTTGTTCCACAGTCAAGTCAAGACAAGTCCCCTTCATACAGCGCTGTTAACAATATAGATGTTTCTCAAAGCAGCTTTACAGTGATAATAGGAGATTAAAGTAACAGATTGTTTTGGTTATCAGTTATTGTCCAGCTAAAGTTAGTTTTGATTGATTCACTTCCGTCGTAAAGATCATTAGTTATTAACTTAGGGGCCGCTAACACGACACCGCTCTAACAGAAAACCCTCAACGCCCTCCGGCCGCTCACTCGCACAACAGTGCCTGGTGTAGGGCCCTATGAAATCAGTTTTATTTTTTCCCAAATTCCGTTTTTTCCGTTTTAATTTTTGGGAATTCATTTTTTTTTACCCTTTACTGTTATTTTAGTCATAAAAAGAGTGTGCTTTTAAAGTTAATGATTAAAATGTATACAAATAAAATAGGAATGACCTTAAATTACAGACATTGAGTAGCCTTTTCAGGACAAATACTGCATGATCCAACATGACACTGCACTCTTCAAGTAACAACAAAATATGGTTATGAGCTTTAAACTGTCCAGTAAAATAAATTATATTCGTTTAAAGTTTAAATAAAAGTCACACTCTGTCTCTCTCTCGCCCAGTGTCGCTCGCAGAGTTCGCTTCGCTTTTGTCCAGTCCGGCACCTCATAGACAGACGCGGTGTGTGTGTGTGTGTGTGCGTGTGTGTGTGTGTGTGTGTGTGAGAGAGAGACGCGTGAGTGATAGAGAGACGGAGGGAGAGCGGGGAAAGGAAATACAACGGAAAGAATTCGCTGCGTGTTTTAAATAGCGTAAAAAAAATGAACGAAACGCAATATGTGGCGGCCGGAGATGATTTTGTGCCCGCGAATTAGTCTATGTGTGGGAAACACTGCGTAAAAGTCACGTGCGAACTGCTCGGCTCGGTACCGAGGGCTTATAGCGTCGAGTTTCTTAACTTTTTCGCCGAGGAAAGCAGAGCCGTGGAGAGCCGCTTCACCATGCTTTCATTGTTTTGATGCCGTCATTGGAGCTGAAATGACGGGAGGGGTTGTGTCGCCCAGATTTGCTTCCCCCGGTCTGCATTTTCACCAGACATACGTTCTTCTCCCACACAAAAACAGAATTTCAATCCAAATATGTAAAATTCCACGAAATTCCGCGCTAACACTAGATTCCGCATTAATTGTCCAATTCCATAATTCCGTCCGAGATTCCGTGATCGTGGAAATCATAGGGCCCTACTGGTGTCTCGAGAACGCAAACCATGAAATAGGTTCCAGGGTACAAGCCTTGAAAAATTTATAATACAGAATAAAACAGTGAGCGAATCAAACAGAAAGGTGATCATGCAAACGGACTCATAATGCAACATCATGTCGTGCCGAAGGTGAGATGCATGAGAGATATGGGGAAGAGGACAAAACACAAATGATGAGCGTACACAGACAGAACACGATGGGTAAATGAAAGGTCCAGTGAAGGGAACGGGCTGTAATGACACTGATGAGGTCAGTGATGGATTTACCTGCCGCCGCGCTCGGGTCTGACATCGGGATTCCTTCAGCTTCAGCTTCCCTCTTCCCGGATCCAGGTTTATCCCCTGGAGGACGGGTTACTGGAGTTGGGGAAAGTTCTTGTATATCAGATTCCAGGCCTGCCTTTCCTCTCCCAGCAGAGGATTTGTCTGACGCCGGGGTGGGAAGATGGTAGGAGATCTGATCTTCCTCTTCGGCTACAGACTCCAGTTCAGGAGATCTGTCTTCATCCAGCAACACTTCTGATGCCGGTTTCATGAACATCAGGCTATCCTGCATCTCCAGAAAGTCCTCGGCAGCTCCTCGTGTCGGCCTCTCGATAAACTCGAACTCTTCAGAGGACGGCTCGGGCTCGGACGCCTCGTCTCGGCGCTCCTGCTCCGCGGAGAAGCTCGAGGGTTTCGGGGTCACTGCGTCCAACACCGGGGAGAAGGAGTCCGCAGAAGGGCTCTCAGAATCCCACTGTTCCTGAGCCTTTCCCAATGGGAAGTTCAGACAATCAAATTTGTGCGCCATTTGAACAGAAGTCTGGCTTAACACCTCAACCTTGTCCTTCAAAAGACTGTCCGTTTTTTGAGGCACGTCCGTCTCTTTCACGAGATCGAAAGCTACAAAACTCTGCTCTGAGTTGTTGTGTTTTCCCAGCTTGGCCTTCTCTGCGGCCGCTCTCGCCTCCGTGACCTCGGCCATCTCCTTCAGAAGCAAGATCTTGGAGTCCAGACTGTTAGCAGACGCCGAGAACGGGGATTTGGGGGGATCGTTCCCTCTTCTATGAGCCGGGCTGAACTCAGGGCTTCCTTCTGAAGAGCCAGAGTCCACTTTTTCAGGGTTCATGGGAGAAGATTTCAAAATATCTGGGAGAGACATCGGCCGGTCATCGGACGCCGTGTTGACATCGGAAGCATACGAAAGGGAAAGCTCTTGTTTGGTTTCTCTTGACTCTGACTGCGCGTGAGCTTCTTCTCCATCATACGCATCTTGGACCAGGTCTGGAGACGGACTATCGGCCGGCGTTTCCCCGAGACTGTCGTTTAGAGGGGAAAACGCCTGAAAGGGACTCTTCTTCGTTTCAAACATGAAGTCGTCATCTGACTGGCTTAGCACATCCGGGTCGAATCCTGCCGAGTCCTTGTGTCCCAATGAATCCATAGTTAGCTCAGAGGCCTGTGAAGCTACAGATGGAGAATCCCAGCAGTCTGCGGGATCAGAACGAGACATGAACTGCGGTTAGCTGGAGTCTGGCCCTGTGGACGATCCTGTCAGGGTTCACAATCTTCAAGCTAAATCCCCTCATGGCTACTGAAGATACAACACTTCACCTTTCAGACTTAGAATTCCAAGAGTTTGTCCTTCAATGAAATCAGGTGGTCATGCAATTAATACCTGCTCTGAAAGAATGCAATAGATGAGGATGTTAACAGTTTTGCTGTAAAGATTAACTGATGCAAAGCATTACAGACTTGTAGGAGACCAAGCTTCTCTCGTTACTCAGAGACTTGTGAAAGTCAGAAGAGAGGCAGAACAATCAACCATCTGAGTAACCATCAGACAAAGAGCAAAATGCCACAAATCAAGACTAACGTCAATCATTTCACCCGTTCCAGGACACATTCTGCGAAGACTGAGGCTGCATTAGGGCTATCAATAGTGCCAGTGTTTGCATACCAATCGATTTAAAAAAATGACAGAAAATGATCTTAATAATATCAGCAGTACAGACTTAATTTGGTACATGGGTGCCGCAATTACTATTGGTATTTAGAGAAGGCTTGGCTCATGAATGTCAGTTACTTCATACGGATATGTGCAGTCACATAACCTATTTAATATTCACGAGCTGCTCCCGCACACATAGAAATTTCATAATTTGCCCACAGATGAGATCTGACCAAACCAGGAAATGCTCATGGACTCAATGGAAAACTCAATTTAAATTAATTGTTCAATATTTATACAAGCATTTTAAATAAGTTGAGTTTTAAATGATGGAATATGTTTAACGGCATTTAAGTTTATGTGGTGGTATTGAAAGGACTGAAAATCAAAAACTTCACTGGTATGGGTACAGATTACTGGCATCATGACAAGCCTAGTCCAGATCAGTGAAAATCATTCTTCCATGATGTTAAATTTATATCAGGTCAAACATTACCCTAAATGCAAGCACTGAACAAATGGCACCACATCAAAGATGAAAACAACATCAGCATTCTAGCAAAGAAGAACCGTACCTGATGGAAACTGAGGCTGAAAGAGCGCAGGAGCGACGCCAGGAGCAGGAGGTTCGGGATCATCTGAAAAACAACCACACTCACTAAAGCCCGAGTCAGAGAGCAAGGGATTTATAGAAGGGGACGAGATCATTTAAACATTTATATGTGCTAGTCAGCTATGTGTTCAAGCATTAGGATCACAAAATATCAGCGATTTCTTAAAAAAAAAAAAAAAAAAAAAAAAGAATCTCAGGCTAAGAAACCCATGTTTATGTGAAAAACACCAGGGTAAGTGGTAATCAGGAGCCGCTTTTGTTGTAGATATAAAAAACTAATCATTATGTTTAGAAATTAATAAATACAATGGCAATTTTTCCAGAGGCACCATGGGTTATTCTGCAGTTTATAAATATATAAACAAAATAAGCAGCAGCTTTCTATGCGGCGTTACATAATGTGCAGAAGTTGCTGTAAGAGGCACACAATCCAAAGGTTATTCAACCACACCTGAGCAATAACACTGAAATCAACCATGTAATCAAGTTTGACTGTCTGTGATTATTGCACTGCGTGCCTGTTGCGTATGAGAGGCATCAAACGGCAGACAGAACGAAGTGCTCGTCTGGGCCATTCACCAGCTTGGCTTTAGACAGCACAGCGAGAGCTTAGAGAAAATGTGTTTACTCGCGGATCGTGAATACTGTCGCTCATATAACTAAATTCACATCTGCATTTAACTCAAACTCACTGTGCATTTCCATGAGATTAATGGTAACTGCTTCTTAGTAAAACAGTAATATTGTGATGTTATTTCCATAGCTCTCTTAGGTTGGTCTGGAGCTCTGGATCAGATAAGATAACAGGAGCACAGCATCACTCAACACTCACTTAACATTGTTCCACTCCGAATGGAAATGAGTACGAAGACGTCTCAGTCTTTATTTAGACTATTGCTGTCCTAAATAACACACGCTGAGAGATGGCAGCCCAGAACAGAGGATCATCACACAAGCAAACTTCTGTTGGTCAAGGAGTCGATACACACTTCAGACTCAAACACCATGGGTAAAGCAGGGAGAGTTTGCCTAAACCAGGTCTGAGATCCGCTGTAACTGAGTCAATTACTCCGGTTTCCTTTGCAGAGCAAAAGGCATTCAATATGAGCAAGTGATGCACCGAAATTAAAATTCTGGGATAAACCAAAAAGTTTAAAGGGATAATTCACCCCAAAATGAAAATTCTGTCATTTACGCGCTCTCATGTAGGTCCAAACATCATTCATCTTCCGAACAAAAATAAAGATCTTTTTCATGAAATCAGAGATTTTTTGTCCCTTCACTGACAGCTATGCAACTACCACT
The DNA here is from genome assembly GCA_029959095.1 of Rhinichthys osculus. Lineage (NCBI taxonomy): Eukaryota > Metazoa > Chordata > Actinopteri > Cypriniformes > Leuciscidae > Rhinichthys > Rhinichthys osculus. Next base: position 40,607,781 of record JARWKJ010000001.1, on the reverse strand, counting down.
ATGACGTTTAAACAAAAAAATCATAAAGAGATCGTAAAACTAATTCATATGAATTGAGCAGTTTAATCCAAATTTCCTGAAAAGACTCAATCGCTTTATATGATATGATCAGATTGAATTTAGGCTTTTATCCACATATAAACATTGAGCAGCAAACTTAAACAGAAGCTCAACCGAACCTGTTTGATGCGTGAGAACAAACCTATCGCTGAAGCTCAAACGTGCAGCGTAACACGAGAATGAACCTCATTGGTTCTTGCTGAAGCTCAAACGTGCTGCGTAACACGAGAATGAACCTCATTGGTTCTTGCTGAAGCTCAAACGTGCAGCGTAACACGAGAATGAACCTCATTGGTTCTTGCTGAAGCTCAAACGTGCTGCGTAACACGAGAATGAACCTCATTGGTTCTTGCTGAAGCTCAAACGTGCTGCGTAACACGAGAATGAACCTCATTGGTTCTTGCTGAAGCTCAAACGTGCTGCGTAACACTAGAATGAACCTCATTGGTTCTCGCTGAAGCTCAAACGTGCTGCGTAACACTAGAATGAACCTCATTGGTTCTCGCTGAAGCTCAAACGTGCTGCGTAACACGAGAATGAACCTCATTGGTTCTTGCTGAAGCTCAAACGTGCTGCGTAACACGAGAATGAACCTCATTGGTTCTTGCTGAAGCTCAAACGTGATGCGTAACACGAGAATGATCCTCATTGGTTCTTGCTGAAGCTCAAACGTGCTGCGTAACACTAGAATGAACCTCATTGGTTCTTGCTGAAGCTCAAACGTGATGCGTAACACAAGAATGAACCTCATTGGCTCTTGCTGAAGCTCAAACGTGCTGCGTAACACGAGAATGAACCTCATTGGTTCTTGCAGAAGCTCAAACGTGCTGCGTAACACTAGAATGAACCTCATTGGTTCTTGCAGAAGCTCAAACGTGCTGCGTAACACTAGAATGAACCTCATTGGTTCTTGCTGAAGCTCAAACGTGCTGCGTAACACTAGAATGAACCTCATTGGTTCTCGCTGAAGCTCAAACGTGCTGCGTAACACGAGAATGAACCTCATTGGTTCTTGCTGAAGCTCAAACGTGATGCGTAACACAAGAATGAACCTCATTGGTTCTCGCTGAAGCTCAAACGTGCTGCGTAACACGAGAATGATCCTCATTGGTTCTTGCTGAAGCTCAAACGTGCTGCGTAACACGAGAATGAACCTCATTGGCTCTTGCTGAAGCTCAAACGTGCTGCGTAACACTAGAATGAACCTCATTGGCTCTTGCTGAAGCTCAAACGTGCTGCGTAACACGAGAATGAACCTCATTGGCTCTTGCTGAAGCTCAAACGTGCTGCGTAACACTAGAATGAACCTCATTGGCTCTTGCTGAAGCTCAAACGTGCTGCGTAACACTAGAATGAACCTCATTGGCTCTTGCTGAAGCTCAAACGTGCTGCGTAACACGAGAATGAACCTCATTGGTTCTTGCAGAAGCTCAAACGTGCTGCTTAACACGAGAATGAACCTCATTGGTTCTTGCAGAAGCTCAAACGTGCTGCTTAACACGAGAATGAACCTCATTGGTTCTTGCTGAAGCTCAAACGTGCTGCTTAACACGAGAATGAACCTCATTGGTTCTTGCAGAAGCTCAAACGTGCTGCTTAACACGAGAATGAACCTCATTGGTTCTTGCTGAAGCTCAAACGTGCTGCGTAACACGAGAATGAACCTCATTGGTTCTCGCTGAAGCTCAAACGTGATGCGTAACACGAGAATGAACCTCATTGGTTCTCGCTGAAGCTCAAACGTGCTGCGTAACACGAGAATGAACCTCATTGGTTCTTGCTGAAGCTCAAACGTGCTGCGTAACACGAGAATGAACCTCATTGGTTCTCGCTGAAGCTTAAGCGTGCTGCGTAACACGAGAATGAACCTCATTGGTTCTTGCTGAAGCTCAAACGTGCTGCGTAACACGAGAATGAACCTCATTGGCTCTTGCTGAAGCTTAAGCGTGCTGCGTAACACGAGAATGAACCTCATTGGTTCTTGCTGAAGCTCAAACGTGCTGCGTAACACTAGAATGAACCTCATTGGCTCTTGCTGAAGCTCAAACGTGCTGCGTAACACTAGAATGAACCTCATTGGTTCTCACTGAAGCTCAAACGTGCTGCGTAACACGAGAATGAACCTCATCATAGTTCACCATATAAAGCGATCAAATCTCTTCAGAAAATTTGAACTAAACGGCTTAATTCACATGGATTAATTTTACGATCTCTTTATGAACTTTTTTAAGTGTCAAAGTGGTAATTGCGTAACTGTCAATGGAGCGAAATAAAAGTCTCAGATTTCATCAAAAAGATTTCCTTTTGTGTTCGGAAGATGGACAAAAGTCTTGAGACTGAGTAGATGACAACTTTCATTTTTGGGTGAACTATCCCTTTAAAGTAACACCATGTAACTTTTGCTCTCGGGGTCCCTCTACAGTTGGGAAACAGTATTGTCTTCTACTACTCTCGTAATATCTGTCATGGTTACACGTGCATTTGTTTACAAGCCGATACCCCCGAACTCTGCAGAAGGAGTTCTCACGTCTTGGGCAGACTGCCTGCTTTGCGTGTGAAATGTCTTCATTCCAGGCACAGTGGCATATTTCAGCATGTCATATGAATATATCATGGGTTTTATTTTTTTCAAACGCCAAAAGATCGCGTAGCTCACGTTTACAAGCCAGCATCATTATAGTAGCCTATTGGCGAATGTTTTACAGAATGGCTAATTCAATTCAATGTTTGTGTGGTAGGTAATGGCCATATATCCAAATATCAAGCTACCATAGATGAATCTGCAAATATGCATCGGTCGGGCACCCCTCCTCCTCCTTTAGCTCACGCCAGCGAGCGAACGCTGGACCAATATTGATCCTCGTCCGGCCTTTGATTCTATCACTCTCCCTTTTTCTCTTTCTAGTCTCCTCCGACAAAACCTTCGGCTTCTTTGGTTTAGTTGCTGCTACAGCCATGATGATGATGAAGAATCATGACAACAACATCCGGCAAACAAACGATAGTTGGGCTCTCACGTCCGAATTTGAGAAAGTGGGGGAAGTGAGGTATGCTGTAAAACAGTCGAATTTTGTAGTTCTTTTTGTGCTCGGGTTACTACCCAAACCCCGAAGTTATTTAGTGCAGGTAAAAGCGACACAGACCCCGTCAGGCTATGGCAGACGTGTCATTCAACCTAGTGTAAGTCGATGTACCATCACAAGGGTTTTGGAAATATATTATGAAGGTTGAAAAACTACATAGTGTTGCTTTAATGCATTTTCTAACTCAGTGCTTCCTAAACCTTTCCTGAAGTACCCCACAACTGCACATTTTGGACATCTTCCTCATCTAAAACACCTGATTCTATATCACTATCAGCACAGACTGCAAGAGCTGAATTGGGTGTGACTGATGAGGGAGACATTCAAAATGTGCAGTACTCAGGTTATATACTGTATACAGACACACGTTTATAAATGTATACAAAAATAAACATCATAAACAACACACACACATATATATATATATATATATATATATATATATATATATATATATATATATATATATATATATATATAAAATATATACTGATACACATACAAACATACACATGCTTAATATAAATGTTTTGTATAGGCTACATTTATAAACGTGTAAATATACACACACGTTTATATTAATGTATTTTTAAAAAACACGTCACACATACACATGTGCACAAAATCACAAATATCATCATATTAGAGGCTTACATGTATCCCTTAAAGCATCAGGCGCGCTGCGTGTCTTTGTTCATGAAGCGGGTGGGCCGCATCGACCACATATCACACATAATGCCTCATCATCCCACATTTCCTCAGCAGGGAACAAATATCACTGCAACACTGCAGCATTTCACATCATGCCGAATATCTGCTCATTCCCTTCAGTCTCACTCACACATGTATCTGATCGCTTTAATATTCCGACGACAAATTCAACATCAGAAATCCCCGCCGCCCCCATCGATTTCAACACAAATACCGCTGAAATCAATGTTATACTCACTGGATGATGATAATGGATGAAGAGTGTGCGGGTGTTTCTCCTTCTCCTCCTCCACACGGGCTTCGGATGAGAGAGAGTGTGTGTGAGCCGAACACGAGCTGCTGATCTCCGGTGCGGGACTTTCCGCGGACTTCACCGGAGTCACGCGCTCCTCTCTCATCACTGTCTGCTGAGATGATGTTACTTCTGATGTTACTTCGGTTACAGGTGGAGTAACGCTTTCCTCCGCGTTAGTAACGGCTTCAGTTACATGTGGAGTAACGCTTTCCTCCGCGTTAGTAACGGCTTCAGTTACATGTGGAGTAACGCTTTCCTCCGCTGTCTCAGGAGTAACGGCAGCTTCAGTGATCACTGGATATGTCTGTGAAGTAGACGTTACTTCTGCCTCTGTGCTCGTCTGCTTCACTGGAACTTCACTTAACGTTACAGGAGTAACGCTTTCCTCCGCCATCTCTGGAGTAACGATCACTTCTGCTGGCTGTGGAGAATTCGTTTCTTCATTAATTTGTGGAGAACTAGTTACCTCAGTTGTTTGTGAAGCACTAGTTACCTCAGTTGTTTGTGGAGAACTAGTTTTCTCGGTTGTTTGTAGAGAACTATTTTTCTCGGTCCTCTCCTCCTCCGCGTCCCGTGTCTGACCGGCTTCATTCATGATCGCAATATCGTGTGGAGCCTCGTCAGATGCACTGGATGATGAAACTTTGTCTGCTTCTTCCATTTGGAAGCTGTGCTTGGTATGCGAGTGTGTTGGGCTGGAGGTGAAGGGAGACAGTAACCCGCAGAAGAAACGCAAACTCTCTTTTCTTTAGGAGGAGAAAGACGCCGAGGCTCGACACTGCTGAAAGTTAACAGACTCCTCGAAAGTGACTAAGCGGAATATTATTGATCCCACCGACTACAATCGTGTGTCCAATCACTAAACACCGTGGTTGAATGATGTAACCAATGACCAATCGAGAAGCAGAAGTGCGCTAAGCCCCGCCTACACTTCTTTTCTCATGCTCTCTCTCTCTCTTTGTGCTTTAGATCAGGGTTTTACACCACAATAAACACACGAACTAAAATTATTTACTCTCTCAAAGCATTCGCCTAAAATCAGCACTGAAATTATTCATTATTTGTGGTATTGTATTATTTGTTTTCTGATAAATAATAAGAAAGAAAGAAATGCTGTAAAGTTATCTATATGCAGTTGGTGTAGTATGTTGTGCTGAGTAAACAGTGCTATATATAAATGTAAGTATATCCCACATGTGCTATATGTATATCTCGCAGATCATGTTTCAAATTTGTGCGCATGCCAGCCATATGTAGCCTATAGTACAATGTGTGTTCTGTGAATGTTGGATTGATCTTGAGCAGTTTATACTCTTTTATAGTCCACTATAGTGAGAAGAACATCCCTGTCAACATCTGCTCTGCATCAGATATAGCAGATTCTGAGCACTGCTGTTCCTGTCACTCAAAAAACACACACACACCGTCTCATATCCATAAGAGCAGACACACAATCCCTCTCAAACATCCACTGGAGAATATATTACCAGCAATTCATGGAATTAAGCAAATACCTGCTTAATGTAGCCTAATCAACTGCTTGAAATGTATTCTCCAGCAGATGTTTGAGCATTAAGTTGAAAGGAACTGTGAATCTGCTTCAGGCATATAAGAGACAAACGACTGGGTTATGATGGTTGTTAAAGGGCTCATTGTGTGGTAAAGTCCATCACGAAATAGCTGTTCAAAATGAAAGTCAAAGTGATGAAACCCAGTAATACATTATTAAAGGGAGAGTTCAAATTCTGTCATCATCTGCACCTTCATGCTGTTCAAACCTGAGCGACAAAAGACAATGCGATGACATGAAAGACTCAGGAGTCGAACATCACTGATTTCCACTGGAAACGTCTTCAGCTGAAGGTCTGAATGACATGAGTGTGTGTGCTTGGGTGAACCCTCGTGCGTGTGTGTGTGTGTGTTCAAACTGATCTGGGCTCAGGGCCTCACGCTCGCTGAGATAACAGACCAGAATAAGCATGAGCATCTGTCCGAGATCAAGTGTGTCGACTGGGACTCGAACGGGGTCTCTGAGGCGCTTTAAGTCAAGTCAAGTCACCTTCATTTATATAGCGCTTTTAACAATATAAATTGTTTCAAAGCAGTTTTACAGTGATAATAGGAAATTAAAGTAACAGATTGTTTTGGCTTTACAGCAGCTCTAAAATAAAGTTAGTGTCCAGCTAAAGTTAGTTTTGATTGATTCACTTCTGTCGCAACGATCATTATTTATTAACTTAGGGGGTGCTAACACGACACCGTTCTAACAGAAAACCCTTAATGCGCTCCGGCCGCTCATTTGCACAAAACAGTGCCTGGTGGCTCGAGTGTGTAACACATCGAACAGGGTCTCTGAGGCGCTTTAGCCAAACGCCAGTGTATAACACATCAAACAGGGTCTCTGAGGCTCTTTAGCCAAACGCCAGTGTGTAACACATCAAACAGGGTCTCTGAGGCGCTTTAGCCAAACGCCAGTGTGTAACACATCAAACAGGGTCTCTGAGGCGCTTTAGCCAAACGCCAGTGTGTAACACATCAAACAGGGTCTCTGAGGCTCTTTAGCCAAACGCCAGTGTGTAACACATCAAACAGGGTCTCTGAGGCGCTTTAGCCAAACGCCAGTGTGTAACACATCAAACAGGGTCTCTGAGGCTCTTTAGCCAAACGCCAGTGTGTAACACATCAAACAGGGTCTCTGAGGCTCTTTAGCCAAACGCCAGTGTGTAACACATCGAACAGGGTCTCTGAGGCGCTTTAGCCAAACGCCAGTGTATAACACATCAAACAGGGTCTCTGAGGCTCTTTAGCCAAACGCCAGTGTGTAACACATCAAACAGGGTCTCTGAGGCGCTTTAGCCAAACGCCAGTGTGTAACACATCAAACAGGGTCTCTGAGGCGCTTTAGCCAAACGCCAGTGTGTAACACATCAAACAGGGTCTCTGAGGCTCTTTAGCCAAACGCCAGTGTGTAACACATCAAACAGGGTCTCTGAGGCGCTTTAGCCAAACGCCAGTGTGTAACACATCAAACAGGGTCTCTGAGGCTCTTTAGCCAAACGCCAGTGTGTAACACATCGAACAGGGTCTCTGAGGCTCTTTAGCCAAACGCCAGTGTGTAACACATCAAACAGGGTCTCTGAGGCTCTTTAGCCAAACGCCAGTGTGTAACACATCAAACAGGGTCTCTGAGGCTCTTTAGCCAAACGCCAGTGTGTAACACATCAAACAGGGTCTCTGAGGCTCTTTAGCCAAACGCCAGTGTGTAACACATCAAACAGGGTCTCTGAGGCGCTTTAGCCAAACGCCAGTGTGTAACACATCAAACAGGGTCTCTGAGGCGCTTTAGCCAAACGCCAGTGTGTAACACATCGAACAGGGTCTCTGAGGCGCTTTAGCCAAACGCCAGTGTGTAACACATCAAACAGGGTCTCTGAGGCGCTTTAGCCAAACGCCAGTGTGTAACACATCAAACAGGGTCTCTGAGGCTCTTTAGCCAAACGCCAGTGTGTAACACATCAAACAGGGTCTCTGAGGCTCTTTAGCCAAACGCCAGTGTGTAACACATCGAACAGGGTCTCTGAGGCTCTTTAGCCAAACGCCAGTGTGTAACACATCAAACAGGGTCTCTGAGGCGCTTTAGCCAAACGCCAGTGTGTAACACATCGAACAGGGTCTCTGAGGCGCTTTAGCCAAACGCCAGTGTATAACACATCAAACAGGGTCTCTGAGGCGCTTTAGCCAAACGCCAGTGTGTAACACATCGAACAGGGTCTCTGAGGCGCTTTAGCCAAACGCCAGTGTGTAACACATCGAACAGGGTCTCTGAGGCGCTTTAGCCAAACGCCAGTGTGTAACACATCGAACAGGGTCTCTGAGGCGCTTTAGCCAAACGCCAGTGTATAACACATCAAACAGGGTCTCTGAGGTGCTTTAGCCAAACGCCAGTGTGTAACACATCAAACAGGGTCTCTGAGGCGCTTTAGCCAAACGCCAGTGTGTAACACATCGAACAGGGTCTCTGAGGCGCTTTAGCCAAACGCCAGTGTGTAACACATCGAACAGGGTCTCTGAGGCGCTTTAGCCAAACGCCAGTGTATAACACATCAAACAGGGTCTCTGAGGTGCTTTAGCCAAACGCCAGTGTGTAACACATCAAACAGGGTCTCTGAGGCTCTTTAGCCAAACGCCAGTGTGTAACACATCAAACAGGGTCTCTGAGGCTCTTTAGCCAAACGCCAGTGTGTAACACATCAAACAGGATCTCTGAGGCGCTTTAGCCAAACGCCAGTGTGTTACACATCTAACAGGGTCTCTGAGGCTCTTTAGCCAAACGCCAGTGTGTAACACATCAAACAGGGTCTCTGAGGCTCTTTAGCCAAACGCCAGTGTGTAACACATCAAACAGGGTCTCTGAGGCTCTTTAGCCAAACGCCAGTGTGTAACACATCGAACAGGGTCTCTGAGGCGCTTTAGCCAAACGCCAGTGTGTAACACATCGAACAGGGTCTCTGAGGCGCTTTAGCCAAACGCCAGTGTGTAACACATCGAACAGGATCTCTGAGGCTCTTTAGCCAAACGCCAGTGTGTAACACATCGAACAGGGTCTCTGAGGCTCTTTAGCCAAACGCCAGTGTGTAACACATCAAACAGGGTCTCTGAGGCTCTTTAGCCAAACGCCAGTGTGTAACACATCAAACAGGGTCTCTGAGGCTCTTTAGTCAAACGCCAGTGTGTAACACATCAAACAGGGTCTCTGAGGCGCTTTAGCCAAACGCCAGTGTGTAACACATCGAACAGGGTCTCTGAGGCTCTTTAGCCAAACGCCAGTGTGTAACACATCAAACAGGATCTCTGAGGCTCTTTAGCCAAACGCCAGTGTGTAACACATCGAACAGGGTCTCTGAGGCGCTTTAGCCAAACGCCAGTGTGTAACACATCGAACAGGGTCTCTGAGGCTCTTTAGCCAAACGCCAGTGTATAACACATCGAACAGGGTCTCTGAGGCGCTTTAGCCAAACGCCAGTGTGTAACACATCGAACAGGGTCTCTGAGGCTCTTTAGCCAAACGCCAGTGTGTAACACATCAAACAGGGTCTCTGAGGCGCTTTAATAATAATAATAATAATTCATTACATTTATATAGCGCTTTTCTAGGCACTCAAAGCGCTTCACATGGAAGGGGGGAATCTCCTCAACCCACCACCAATGTGCAGCATCCACTTGGATGATGCGACGGCAGCCATAGTGCGCCAGAACGCTCACCACACACCAGCTTACTGGTGGGGAGGAGACAGAGTGATGAAGCCAATCAGTGTATATATATATATATAGGGATGATTAGGAGGCCATGATGGACAGAGGCCACTGGGCAAATTTGGCCAGGATGCCGGGGTTACACCCCTACTCTTTCGAAAGACATCCTGGGATTTTTAATGACCACAGAGAGTCAGGACCTCGGTTTAACGTCTCATCCGAAGGACGGTGCTCTTTGACAGTATAGTGTCCCCGTCACTATACTGGGGCGTTAGGACCCACACAGACCACAGGGTGAGCACCCCCTGCTGGCCTCACTAACACCTCTTCCAGCAGCAACCTGGTTTTTCTCAGAAGGTCTCCCATCCAGGTACTAACCAGGCTCAGCCCTGCTTAGCTTCAGTGGGCAACCAGTCTTGGGCTACAGGGTGATATGGCTGCTGGCTTTAGCCAAACGCCAGTGTGTAACACATCGAACAGGGTCTCTGAGGCGCTTTAGCCAAACGCTAGTGTGTAACACATCGAACAGGGTCTCTGAGGCTCTTTAGCCAAACGCCAGTGTGTAACACATCAAACAGGGTCTCTGAGGCGCTTTAGCCAAACGCCAGTGTGTAACACATCAAACAGGGTCTCTGAGGCGCTTTAGCCAAACGCTAGTGTGTAACACATCAAACAGGGTCTCTGAGGCTCTTTAGCCAAACGCCAGTGTGTAACACATCAAACAGGGTCTCTGAGGCGCATTAGCCAAACGCCAGTGTGTAACACATCAAACAGGGTCTCTGAGGCTCTTTAGCCAAACGCCAGTGTGTAACACATCAAACAGGGTCTCTGAGGCGCATTAGCCAAACGCCAGTGTGTAACACATCAAACAGGGTCTCTGAGGCTCTTTAGCCAAACGCCAGTGTATAACACATCAAACAGGGTCTCTGAGGCTCTTTAGCCAAACGCCAGTGTGTAACACATCGAACAGGGTCTCTGAGGCGCTTTAGCCAAACGCCAGTGTGTAACACATCAAACAGGGTCTCTGAGGCGCTTTAGCCAAACGCCAGTGTGTAACACATCGAACAGGGTCTCTGAGGCGCTTTAGCCAAACGCCAGTGTGTAACACATCAAACAGGGTCTCTGAGGCGCATTAGCCAAACGCCAGTGTGTAACACATCAAACAGGGTCTCTGAGGCTCTTTAGCCAAACGCCAGTGTGTAACACATCGAACAGGGTCTCTGAGGCTCTTTAGCCAAATGCCAGTGTGTAACACATCAAACAGGGTCTCTGAGGCGCTTTAGCCAAACGCCAGTGTGTAACACATCGAACAGGGTCTCTGAGGCTCTTTAGCCAAACGCCAGTGTGTAACACATCGAACAGGGTCTCTGAGGCTCTTTAGCCAAACGCCAGTGTGTAACACATCAAACAGGGTCTCTGAGGCGCTTTAGCCAAACGCCAGTGTGTAACACATCAAACAGGGTCTCTGAGGCGCTTTAGCCAAACGCCAGTGTGTAACACATCAAACAGGGTCTCTGAGGCGCTTTAGCCAAACGCCAGTGTGTAACACATCAAACAGGGTCTCTGAGGCGCTTTAGCCAAACGCCAGTGTGTAACACATCAAACAGGGTCTCTGAGGCGCTTTAGCCAAACGCCAGTGTGTAACACATCAAACAGGGTCTCTGAGGCGCTTTAGCCAAACGCCAGTGTGTAACACATCGAACAGGGTCTCTGAGGCGCTTTAGCCAAACGCCAGTGTGTAACACATCGAACAGGGTCTCTGAGGCTCTTTAGTCAAACGCCAGTGTGTAACACATCGAACAGGGTCTCTGAGGCGCTTTAGCCAAACGCCAGTGTGTAACACATCGAACAGGGTCTCTGAGGCTCTTTAGCCAAACGCCAGTGTGTAACACATCGAACAGGGTCTCTGAGGCGCTTTAGCCAAACGCCAGTGTGTAACACATCAAACAGGGTCTCTGAGGCGCTTTAGCCAAACGCCAGTGTGTAACACATCAAACAGGGTCTCTGAGGCGCTTTAGCCAAACGCCAGTGTGTAACACATCGAACAGGGTCTCTGAGGCGCTTTAGCCAAACGCCAGTGTGTAACACATCAAACAGGGTCTCTGAGGCTCTTTAGCCAAACGCCAGTGTGTAACACATCGAACAGGGTCTCTGAGGCGCTTTAGCCAAACGCCAGTGTGTAACACATCGAACAGGGTCTCTGAGGCGCTTTAGCCAAACGCCAGTGTGTAACACATCGAACAGGGTCTCTGAGGCGCTTTAGCCAAACGCCAGTGTGTAACACATCGAACAGGGTCTCTGAGGCGCTTTAGCCAAACGCCAGTGTGTAACACATCGAACAGGGTCTCTGAGGCTCTTTAGCCAAACGCCAGTGTGTAACACATCAAACAGGGTCTCTGAGGCTCTTTAGCCAAACGCCAGTGTGTAACACATCAAACAGGGTCTCTGAGGCGCTTTAGCCAAACGCCAGTGTGTAACACATCAAACAGGGTCTCTGAGGCTCTTTAGCCAAACGCCAGTGTGTAACACATCAAACAGGGTCTCTGAGGCTCTTTAGCCAAACGCCAGTGTGTAACACATCAAACAGGGTCTCTGAGGCTCTTTAGTCAAACGCCAGTGTGTAACACATCAAACAGGGTCTCTGAGGCGCTTTAGCCAAACGCCAGTGTGTAACACATCGAACAGGGTCTCTGAGGCGCTTTAGCCAAACGCCAGTGTGTAACACATCGAACAGGGTCTCTGAGGCGCTTTAGCCAAACGCCAGTGTGTAACACATCGAACAGGGTCTCTGAGGCGCTTTAGCCAAACGCCAGTGTGTAACACATCGAACAGGGTCTCTGAGGCGCTTTAGCCAAACGCCAGTGTGTAACACATCGAACAGGGTCTCTGAGGCGCTTTAGCCAAACGCCAGTGTGTAACACATCGAACAGGGTCTCTGAGGCGCTTTAGCCAAACGCCAGTGTGTAACACATCAAACAGGGTCTCTGAGGCGCTTTAGCCAAACGCCAGTGTGTAACACATCAAACAGGGTCTCTGAGGCGCTTTAGCCAAACGCCAGTGTGTAACACATCGAACAGGGTCTCTGAGGCGCTTTAGCCAAACGCCAGTGTGTAACACATCGAACAGGGTCTCTGAGGCTCTTTAGCCAAACGCCAGTGTGTAACACATCGAACAGGGTCTCTGAGGCGCTTTAGCCAAACGCCAGTGTGTAACACATCGAACAGGGTCTCTGAGGCGCTTTAGCCAAACGCCAGTGTGTAACACATCGAACAGGGTCTCTGAGGCTCTTTAGCCAAACGCCAGTGTGTAACACATCAAACAGGGTCTCTGAGGCGCTTTAGCCAAACGCCAGTGTGTAACACATCAAACAGGGTCTCTGAGGCGCTTTAGCCAAACGCCAGTGTGTAACACATCGAACAGGGTCTCTGAGGCTCTTTAGCCAAAAGCCAGTGTGTAACACATCGAACAGGGTCTCTGAGGCGCTTTAGCCAAACGCCAGTGTGTAACACATCGAACAGGGTCTCTGAGGCGCTTTAGCCAAACGCCAGTGTGTAACACATCGAACAGGGTCTCTGAGGCGCTTTAGCCAAACGCCAGTGTGTAACACATCGAACAGGGTCTCTGAGGCTCTTTAGCCAAACGCCAGTGTGTAACACATCGAACAGGGTCTCTGAGGCGCTTTAGCCAAACGCCAGTGTGTAACACATCAAACAGGGTCTCTGAGGCGCTTTAGCCAAACGCCAGTGTGTAACACATCGAACAGGGTCTCTGAGGCGCTTTAGCCAAACGCCAGTGTGTAACACATCAAACAGGGTCTCTGAGGCTCTTTAGCCAAACGCCAGTGTGTAACACATCGAACAGGGTCTCTGAGGCGCTTTAGCCAAACGCCAGTGTGTAACACATCGAACAGGGTCTCTGAGGCGCTTTAGCCAAACGCCAGTGTGTAACACATCGAACAGGGTCTCTGAGGCGCTTTAGGCAAACGCCAGTGTGTAACACATCGAACAGGGTCTCTGAGGCGCTTTAGCCAAACGCCAGTGTGTAACACATCGAACAGGGTCTCTGAGGCTCTTTAGCCAAACGCCAGTGTGTAACACATCAAACAGGGTCTCTGAGGCTCTTTAGCCAAACGCCAGTGTGTAACACATCAAACAGGGTCTCTGAGGCGCTTTAGCCAAACGCCAGTGTGTAACACATCAAACAGGGTCTCTGAGGCTCTTTAGCCAAACGCCAGTGTGTAACACATCAAACAGGGTCTCTGAGGCTCTTTAGCCAAACGCCAGTGTGTAACACATCAAACAGGGTCTCTGAGGCTCTTTAGTCAAACGCCAGTGTGTAACACATCAAACAGGGTCTCTGAGGCGCTTTAGCCAAACGCCAGTGTGTAACACATCGAACAGGGTCTCTGAGGCGCTTTAGCCAAACGCCAGTGTGTAACACATCGAACAGGGTCTCTGAGGCGCTTTAGCCAAACGCCAGTGTGTAACACATCGAACAGGGTCTCTGAGGCGCTTTAGCCAAACGCCAGTGTGTAACACATCGAACAGGGTCTCTGAGGCGCTTTAGCCAAACGCCAGTGTGTAACACATCGAACAGGGTCTCTGAGGCGCTTTAGCCAAACGCCAGTGTGTAACACATCAAACAGGGTCTCTGAGGCTCTTTAGCCAAACGCCAGTGTGTAACACATCGAACAGGGTCTCTGAGGCGCTTTAGCCAAACGCCAGTGTGTAACACATCGAACAGGGTCTCTGAGGCGCTTTAGCCAAACGCCAGTGTGTAACACATCGAACAGGGTCTCTGAGGCTCTTTAGCCAAACGCCAGTGTGTAACACATCAAACAGGGTCTCTGAGGCGCTTTAGCCAAACGCCAGTGTGTAACACATCAAACAGGGTCTCTGAGGCGCTTTAGCCAAACGCCAGTGTGTAACACATCGAACAGGGTCTCTGAGGCTCTTTAGCCAAAAGCCAGTGTGTAACACATCGAACAGGGTCTCTGAGGCGCTTTAGCCAAACGCCAGTGTGTAACACATCGAACAGGGTCTCTGAGGCGCTTTAGCCAAACGCCAGTGTGTAACACATCAAACATGGTCTCTGAGGCGCTTTAGCCAAACGCCAGTGTGTAACACATCGAACAGGGTCTCTGAGGCTCTTTAGCCAAACGCCAGTGTGTAACACATCGAACAGGGTCTCTGAGGCTCTTTAGCCAAACGCCAGTGTGTAACACATCAAACAGGGTCTCTGAGGCTCTTTAGCCAAACGCCAGTGTGTAACACATCGAACAGGGTCTCTGAGGCTCTTTAGCCAAACGCCAGTGTGTAACACATCAAACAGGGTCTCTGAGGCGCTTTAATAATAATAATAATAATTCATTACATTTATATAGCGCTTTTCTAGGCACTCAAAGCGCTTCACATGGAAGGGGGGAATCTCCTCAACCCACCACCAATGTGCAGCATCCACTTGGATGATGCGACGGCAGCCATAGTGCGCCAGAACGCTCACCACACACCAGCTTACTGGTGGGGAGGAGACAGAGTGATGAAGCCAATCAGTGTATATATATATATATAGGGATGATTAGGAGGCCATGATGGACAGAGGCCACTGGGCAAATTTGGCCAGGATGCCGGGGTTACACCCCTACTCTTTCGAAAGACATCCTGGGATTTTTAATGACCACAGAGAGTCAGGACCTCGGTTTAACGTCTCATCCGAAGGACGGTGCTCTTTGACAGTATAGTGTCCCCGTCACTATACTGGGGCGTTAGGACCCACACAGACCACAGGGTGAGCACCCCCTGCTGGCCTCACTAACACCTCTTCCAGCAGCAACCTGGTTTTTCTCAGAAGGTCTCCCATCCAGGTACTAACCAGGCTCAGCCCTGCTTAGCTTCAGTGGGCAACCAGTCTTGGGCTACAGGGTGATGTGGCTGCTGGCTTTAGCCAAACGCCAGTGTGTAACACATCGAACAGGGTCTCTGAGGCGCTTTAGCCAAACGCTAGTGTGTAACACATCGAACAGGGTCTCTGAGGCTCTTTAGCCAAACGCCAGTGTGTAACACATCAAACAGGGTCTCTGAGGCGCTTTAGCCAAACGCCAGTGTGTAACACATCAAACAGGGTCTCTGAGGCGCTTTAGCCAAACGCTAGTGTGTAACACATCAAACAGGGTCTCTGAGGCTCTTTAGCCAAACGCCAGTGTGTAACACATCAAACAGGGTCTCTGAGGCGCTTTAGCCAAACGCTAGTGTGTAACACATCAAACAGGGTCTCTGAGGCGCATTAGCCAAACGCCAGTGTGTAACACATCAAACAGGGTCTCTGAGGCTCTTTAGCCAAACGCCAGTGTGTAACACATCGAACAGGGTCTCTGAGGCGCTTTAGCCAAACGCCAGTGTGTAACACATCAAACAGGGTCTCTGAGGCGCTTTAGCCAAACGCCAGTGTGTAACACATCGAACAGGGTCTCTGAGGCGCTTTAGCCAAACGCCAGTGTGTAACACATCAAACAGGGTCTCTGAGGCGCATTAGCCAAACGCCAGTGTGTAACACATCAAACAGGGTCTCTGAGGCTCTTTAGCCAAACGCCAGTGTGTAACACATCGAACAGGGTCTCTGAGGCTCTTTAGCCAAACGCCAGTGTGTAACACATCGAACAGGGTCTCTGAGGCTCTTTAGCCAAACGCCAGTGTGTAACACATCAAACAGGGTCTCTGAGGCGCTTTAGCCAAACGCCAGTGTGTAACACATCGAACAGGGTCTCTGAGGCTCTTTAGCCAAACGTCAGTGTGTAACACATCGAACAGGGTCTCTGAGGCTCTTTAGCCAAACGCCAGTGTGTAACACATCAAACAGGGTCTCTGAGGCGCTTTAGCCAAACGCCAGTGTGTAACACATCAAACAGGGTCTCTGAGGCGCTTTAGCCAAACGCCAGTGTGTAACACATCGAACAGGGTCTCTGAGGCGCTTTAGCCAAACGCCAGTGTGTAACACATCGAACAGGGTCTCTGAGGCTCTTTAGCCAAACGCCAGTGTGTAACACATCGAACAGGGTCTCTGAGGCGCTTTAGCCAAACGCCAGTGTGTAACACATCGAACAGGGTCTCTGAGGCTCTTTAGCCAAACGCCAGTGTGTAACACATCGAACAGGGTCTCTGAGGCGCTTTAGCCAAACGCCAGTGTGTAACACATCAAACAGGGTCTCTGAGGCTCTTTAGCCAAACGCCAGTGTGTAACACATCAAACAGGGTCTCTGAGGCTCTTTAGCCAAACGCCAGTGTGTAACACATCAAACAGGGTCTCTGAGGCGCTTTAGCCAAACGCCAGTGTGTAACACATCGAACAGGGTCTCTGAGGCGCTTTAGCCAAACGCCAGTGTGTAACACATCAAACAGGGTCTCTGAGGCTCTTTAGCCAAACGCCAGTGTGTAACACATCAAACAGGGTCTCTGAGGCGCTTTAGCCAAACGCCAGTGTGTAACACATCAAACAGGGTCTCTGAGGCTCTTTAGCCAAACGCCAGTGTGTAACACATCGAACAGGGTCTCTGAGGCGCTTTAGCCAAACGCCAGTGTGTAACACATCGAACAGGGTCTCTGAGGCGCTTTAGCCAAACGCCAGTGTGTAACACATCGAACAGGGTCTCTGAGGCTCTTTAGCCAAACGCCAGTGTGTAACACATCAAACAGGGTCTCTGAGGCGCTTTAGCCAAACGCCAGTGTGTAACACATCAAACAGGGTCTCTGAGGCTCTTTAGCCAAACGCCAGTGTGTAACACATCAAACAGGGTCTCTGAGGCTCTTTAGCCAAACGCCAGTGTGTAACACATCAAACAGGGTCTCTGAGGCTCTTTAGTCAAACGCCAGTGTGTAACACATCAAACAGGGTCTCTGAGGCGCTTTAGCCAAACGCCAGTGTGTAACACATCGAACAGGGTCTCTGAGGCTCTTTAGCCAAACGCCAGTGTGTAACACATCAAACAGGGTCTCTGAGGCTCTTTAGCCAAACGCCAGTGTGTAACACATCAAACAGGGTCTCTGAGGCGCTTTAGCCAAACGCCAGTGTGTAACACATCAAACAGGGTCTCTGAGGCTCTTTAGCCAAACGCCAGTGTGTAACACATCAAACAGGGTCTCTGAGGCTCTTTAGCCAAACGCCAGTGTGTAACACATCAAACAGGGTCTCTGAGGCGCTTTAGCCAAACGCCAGTGTGTAACACATCAAACAGGGTCTCTGAGGCGCTTTAGCCAAACGCCAGTGTGTAACACATCAAACAGGGTCTCTGAGGCGCTTTAGCCAAACGCCAGTGTGTAACACATCGAACAGGGTCTCTGAGGCGCTTTAGCCAAACGCCAGTGTGTAACACATCGAACAGGGTCTCTGAGGCGCTTTAGCCAAACGCCAGTGTGTAACACATCGAACAGGGTCTCTGAGGCTCTTTAGCCAAACGCCAGTGTGTAACACATCAAACAGGGTCTCTGAGGCTCTTTAGCCAAACACCAGTGTGTAACACATCGAACAGGGTCTCTGAGGCTCTTTAGCCAAACGCCAGTGTGTAACACATCAAACAGGGTCTCTGAGGCTCTTTAGCCAAACGCCAGTGTGTAACACATCAAACAGGGTCTCTGAGGCGCTTTAGCCAAACGCCAGTGTGTAACACATCGAACAGGGTCTCTGAGGCGCTTTAGCCAAACGCCAGTGTGTAACACATCAAACAGGGTCTCTGAGGCGCTTTAGCCAAACGCCAGTGTGTAACACATCGAACAGGGTCTCTGAGGCTCTTTAGCCAAACGCCAGTGTGTAACACATCGAACAGGGTCTCTGAGGCTCTTTAGCCAAACGCCAGTGTGTAACACATCAAACAGGGTCTCTGAGGCGCTTTAGCCAAACGCCAGTGTGTAACACATCAAACAGGGTCTCTGAGGCACTTTAGCCAAACGCCAGTGTGTAACACATCGAACAGGGTCTCTGAGGCTCTTTAGCCAAACGCCAGTGTGTAACACATCAAACAGGGTCTCTGAGGCTCTTTAGCCAAACGCCAGTGTGTAACACATCGAACAGGGTCTCTGAGGCGCTTTAGCCAAACGCCAGTGTGTAACACATCGAACAGGGTCTCTGAGGCTCTTTAGCCAAACGCCAGTGTGTAACACATCAAACAGGGTCTCTGAGGCGCTTTAGCCAAACGCCAGTGTGTAACACATCAAACAGGGTCTCTGAGGCTCTTTAGCCAAACGCCAGTGTGTAACACATCGAACAGGGTCTCTGAGGCGCTTTAGCCAAACGCCAGTGTGTAACACATCGAACAGGGTCTCTGAGGCGTTTTATCCAAACGCCAGTGTGTAACACATCAAACAGGGTCTCTGAGGCGCTTTAGCCAAACGCCAGTGTGTAACACATCGAACAGGGTCTCTGAGGCTCTTCAGCCAAACGCCAGTGTGTAACACATCGAACAGGGTCTCTGAGGCGCTTTAGCCAAACGCCAGTGTGTAACACATCAAACAGGGTCTCTGAGGCGCTTTAGCCAAACGCCAGTGTGTAACACATCAAACAGGGTCTCTGAGGCTCTTTAGCCAAACGCCAGTTTGTAACACATCAAACAGGGTCTCTGAGGCGCTTTAGCCAAACGCCAGTGTGTAACACATCAAACAGGGTCTCTGAGGCGCTTTAGCCAAACGCCAGTGTGTAACACATCGAACAGGGTCTCTGAGGCTCTTTAGTCAAACGCCAGTGTGTAACACATCGAACAGGGTCTCTGAGGCGCTTTAGCCAAACGCCAGTGTGTAACACATCAAACAGGGTCTCTGAGGCTCTTTAGCCAAACGCCAGTGTGTAACACATCAAACAGGGTCTCTGAGGCTCTTTAGTCAAACGCCAGTGTGTAACACATCGAACAGGGTCTCTGAGGCGCTTTAGCCAAACGCCAGTGTGTAACACATCGAACAGGGTCTCTGAGGCGCTTTAGCCAAACGCCAGTGTGTAACACATCAAACAGGGTCTCTGAGGCGCTTTAGCCAAACGCCAGTGTGTAACACATCAAACAGGGTCTCTGAGGCGCTTTAGCCAAACGCCAGTGTGTAACACATCGAACAGGGTCTCTGAGGCTCTTTAGCCAAACGCCAGTGTGTAACACATCGAACAGGGTCTCTGAGGCTCTTTAGCCAAACGCCAGTGTGTAACACATCAAACAGGGTCTCTGAGGCGCTTTAGCCAAACGCCAGTGTGTAACACATCAAACAGGGTCTCTGAGGCGCTTTAGCCAAACGCCAGTGTGTAACACATCGAACAGGGTCTCTGAGGCTCTTTAGCCAAACGCCAGTGTGTAACACATCAAACAGGGTCTCTGAGGCTCTTTAGCCAAACGCCAGTGTGTAACACATCAAACAGGGTCTCTGAGGCGCTTTAGCCAAACGCCAGTGTGTAACACATCGAACAGGGTCTCTGAGGCTCTTTAGCCAAACGCCAGTGTGTAACACATCAAACAGGGTCTCTGAGGCTCTTTAGCCAAACGCCAGTGTGTAACACATCAAACAGGGTCTCTGAGGCGCTTTAGCCAAACGCCAGTGTGTAACACATCAAACAGGGTCTCTGAGGCACTTTAGCCAAACGCCAGTGTGTAACACATCAAACAGGGTCTCTGAGGCGCTTTAGCCAAACGCCAGTGTGTAACACATCGAACAGGGTCTCTGAGGCTCTTTAGCCAAACGCCAGTGTGTAACACATCGAACAGGGTCTCTGAGGCTCTTTAGCCAAACGCCAGTGTGTAACACATCAAACAGGGTCTCTGAGGCGCTTTAGCCAAACGCCAGTGTGTAACACATCAAACAGGGTCTCTGAGGCTCTTTAGCCAAACGCCAGTGTGTAACACATCAAACAGGGTCTCTGAGGCTCTTTAGCCAAACGCCAGTGTGTAACACATCAAACAGGGTCTCTGAGGCGCTTTAGCCAAACGCCAGTGTGTAACACATCGAACAGGGTCTCTGAGGCGCTTTAGCCAAACGCCAGTGTGTGACACATCAAACAGGGTCTCTGAGGCTCTTTAGCCAAACGCCAGTGTGTAACACATCAAACAGGGTCTCTGAGGCTCTTTAGCCAAACGCCAGTGTGTAACACATCAAACAGGGTCTCTGAGGCGCTTTAGCCACACGCCAGTGTGTAACACATCAAACAGGGTCTCTGAGGCGCTTTAGCCAAACGCCAGTGTGTAACACATCAAACAGGGTCTCTGAGGCGCTTTAGCCAAACGCCAGTGTCAAGTCAAGTCACATTTATTTATATAGCGCTTTTCACAATACAGATTGCATCAAAGCAGCTTCACAGTGATAACATGAAAGTAGTACAACACAGTTCAATAATATTGTTGAATATTAAATATTAAATATCCCCAACTAAGCAAGCCAAAAGCTAGGCGACAGTGGCAAGGAACCAAAACTCCATCAGATTTGATGGAGAAAAAAACCTTGGGAGAACCCAGGCTAGTCAGGGGCCAGTTCTCCTCTGGCTAACAATCATAGGGTTTTAAAGAAGCTTTACAGTAAGTGCATATCAGAAGTATCTAGAAAAAATACATTTAGTTAATCATGTAATATTAAGGGGATAACATATCGCCGGCGTTGAGTCGTCTCTTCGCAGGCGTTGAGTCGTCTCTTCACAGGCGTTGGTCTTCTCATCACAGGCGTTGGGGCATCCGAAATCCCCGTGAGAGGCAGGATACAAAACTGGAGCCTACGAACGCCATTTTTCTCGGGACAAGCGTCCCGAGATAACAGCAGAAAGGCAGATGGGAAATAATTAGCATAGCTGATGTTCATAATGATTTCCATTACACGGGAGTAGGTGTTAGAAAACCATAATCTCACAACTCTCCGCAACCCAAACTCTCCGCAACCCAACCGCAACCATACGGACCGACCCGTTTGTCTATAAGGCTGTCGAGCCCCACTGGTGCGTTAAGCAGTTTCAGTGGCAAACGGTTCCGTATGGCATAGCAGAGGACTAAAAGGTAAGCATTATGTGAATGCTTGACTAAAGAGACACGTCTTTAGTCTAGTTTTAAACTGTGTCAGCGAGTCAGAGCATCGGACCGTATCGGGAAGGCTATTCCAGAGTTTTGGAGCTAAATGCGAGAATGCCCTCCCTCCTTTCGTGGACTTCGATATCCTAGGAATGACCAGAAGCCTTGAATTTAGTGATCTTAGAGAACGCGATGGATTGTAGGGCGAAAGAAGGTCCGTTAAGTACATAGGAGCTAAACCATTAAGGGCTTTATAGGTCAGTAGTAGTACTTTGTAATTGATACGGAACTTAATAGGTAACCAGTGCAGAGATGATAAAATCGGTGTTATATGATCATATTTTCTTGATCTAGTAAGAACTCTAGCGGCTGCATTTTGCACTAACTGTAGCTTGTTTATTGAGGATGCAGGACAACCAGCTAATAAAGCATTACAGTAATCTAGTCTCGAGGTCATGAATGCATGAACTAACTTTTCTGCATCAGAAACAGATAGCATGTTACGTAATTTAGCAATGTTTCTAAGGTGGAAAAAGGCTGTTCTTGTAACAGATGAAATATGATTTTCGAAAGACAAGTTGCGGTCTAGTATAACACCCAGGTCTTTTACTGTAGTGGAAAAAGTAACAGGACATCCTTCTATATTAAAGTCGTATTGTAAGAGGTTTTGTGTGTAGTTTTTTGGACCAATAAGTAATACCTCCGTTTTATCTGAGTTTAATAGCAGGAAATTACGCGTCATCCAGCATTTTATATCTTTGAGACATTCTGTCAATTTAGATGAGGTAATGTTTTCATCTGGTCGTGATGAAATATATAATTGAGTGTCGTCAGCATAACAGTGGAAATTAATTCCATGTTTTCTTATAATATTACCAAGTGGCAGCATATATATTGAGAATAGCAGAGGGCCTAACACCGATCCTTGCGGTACTCCGTAGTCTACTGACGTTAACTTTGATTTTCCCCCGTGTAAAGAGACAAAATGATAACGGTCAGATAAGTACGATCTAAACCAGCTTAATGCCTGTCCCTGAACACCAGTGTAGTTTTGTAGTCGATCCAAGAGTATTTTATGATCTATAGTGTCGAACGCGGCGCTAATATCAAGTAGGACAAGTATTGAGATACAGCCTTGATCCGAAGCTAAGAGTAGGTCATTTGTAATTTTAACTAGCGCAGTTTCTGTACTATGATGCGGTCTGAATCCTGACTGGAATTTTTCATAGATATCATTTTCTTGCAAAAAAGAGCACAGTTGAGCGGATACAACTTTTTCTAGTATTTTGGACATAAATGGAAGATTTGAAATGGGTCTGTAATTAGCTAGGTTATTTGGATCTAGTTGCGGTTTCTTAATGAGAGGTTTTATTACTGCCAACTTGAATATTCTTGGAACATGACCTAAGAATAAAGACGAGTTAATAATATTGAGAAGAGGCTCTTCCACTACAGGTAACACTTCTTTCAGTAGTTTAGTGGGTATTGGATCTAATGAGCATGTTGTTGGTTTAGATGCAATAATAAGTTTATTTAGCTCTTCCTGTCCTATCGTTGTAAAGCGGTGTAGTTGTTCTAGAGGGGCCATAATTGAGGTTGAAGCATAAGAGACCATAGAGGATTGTACATTTATAATTGTGTTTCGAATGCTTTCTATTTTCTCATTGAAATAATTCATAAAATCATTACTACTAAACTGTAACGGTATATTTTGCTCTGGTGATGTCTGTTTATTTGTTAGTCTAGCCACGGTGTTAAATAAGAACCTTGGATTATTTTGGTTATTTTCTATTAGTTTGCGGAGGTGCTCAGCCCTGGCTGTTTTTAGAGCCTTTTTATAACGTGACATACTGTCTTTCCACGCGATTCTAAAGACCTCTAAATTAGTTTGTTTCCATTTACGCTCTAGGTTACGAGTTTCTCTCTTGATATCATGTGTAGTACTATTGTACCATGGTGCTTTAGTTTTCTCTTTAGCCTTTTTTAATCTAATTGGTGCAACAATATCTAATGTACTAGTGAAAATGGTGCTCAAACTGCTAGTCATTTCCTCTAGTTCATCTGTTTGTTTGGGTTCACTGAACAGCTGAGATAGATCAGGTAAGCTATTTGAGAATCTATCTATAGTGGTTGGAAGGATTGTTCTGCCTGGTCTATAACGTGGCGCAACATGACATATTTCAGCAGTACGTATTATGCACGTTACCATGTAATGATCAGTGACATCATCACTTTGCGGTATAATATCTATATCAGTTGGATTGGTTCCATATGATATAATTAAATCTAGTGTATGATTTAGACGATGAGTGGGACCACGGACGTTTTGCTTGACCCCAGAGGAGTTTAATAAATCTGTAAACGCAGCCCCTAACGCATCATTTTTATTGTCTACGTGTATGTTAAAATCTCCAACAATTATTGCTTTATCGACATTGACCAATAGATCCGAGAGAAAGTCTGCAAACTCTTTTAGAAATTCAGCATATGGCCCTGGAGGTCTATATACAGTAGCCAAGGCTAGAGATAATATGGATTTCTTTCTTACATCTAAGAGCGTAACATTTAGCATAAGTACTTCAAACGAATTAAATCTGTGACCTGTTTTCTGAGAAACATTAAGAATATCTTTATAGATTGTTGCAACACCGCCGCCACGACCAATCAGACGGGGCTCATGCTTATAACAGTATCTTGGCGGAGTAGACTCATTTAGACCGAAATACTCATTTGGTTTAAGCCAGGTTTCAGTAAGGCAAAGTATATCGAAATTATTATCTGTGACCATTTCATTTACAATAACCGCTTTAGGTGTGAGCGATCTAATGTTTAGAAGACCTAGCTTTAGAAATTCTTTTTGTTCACTGATATTTAGATTTTCTGGTTTAATTACAATAAGATTTTTGCTAGATCCTGCACTAGATTTATTGTTTGGCTTCACTAAACGAGGAATAGACACAGTTTCTATATAATGTTCTTCACTACGTATATCAATTAAGTTTGGACAGCAAAGACTGTGATTTGGATTTTGACTTATTAGTCATCTGGTGCGTAACGTCTTGGAGATATTATCCGACAGAACAGCCGCTCCGATTTTGCTGGGGTGAAGGCCATCAGCACGGTACAGCCTGGGTCTCTCCCAAAACAGATTCCAATTATTTACAAAGAGCAGTTTCTGTTCATTACACAGTGACATTAACCATTCATATAGTGCAAATAGTCTACTGAACCTTTCCTGTCCTTGTCGGTACGTGGGAAGCGG
Source organism: Rhinichthys osculus (assembly GCA_029959095.1). Lineage (NCBI taxonomy): Eukaryota > Metazoa > Chordata > Actinopteri > Cypriniformes > Leuciscidae > Rhinichthys > Rhinichthys osculus. Next base: position 40,583,107 of record JARWKJ010000001.1, on the reverse strand, counting down.
TCCAGACACGATGATCGTTGCCTCAGGCGCTGTGTTGCGTACTGTCTCGATCAGGCTCATGTAGTCCCTCTTCAGAACCTCCGTCTGCCGCAGCCTGATGTCGCTCCCTCCCGCATGCAGCACCACAGCTCCGACGCGCTCGTCCCCGGTCAGGATTTCGGGAACCTGTGCAGCGACATCAAGAACACGAGCACCAGGAAAGCAGTGAGAGCGCACCTTACCTTTGCCTGAGGTAGCGCGGACATGGCGGACCATGGACGTGCCGATGATCACGGCGTCGTCGCGTTTCGACTCGCGAAGAGGGGAGAAGCGGTTCCGAGTGGAGATCTCAAAGACCGGGAGGGGCGGAGGAGTAGCTCTGGTCCTGGCTCGCGTCTTCCGCTGCGTGATCCATGGTCCATTGTGTTGTGTCGGTGCCGGAGTAAATGAAGCCCGAGATGATCGCGTCCTTCTGGACAGAGAAACACACGGAGTAGACGAACTCGGAGTTAAAGAGTTACTAACCACTAACTTGTGAGCATCGGCGCGTGCTGCTTCAAGTGCTGATCGCCGATCCAACAGCTCGGCTTGCTTTTCCAGCAGACCACGGATCTGTTTCTCCACGGATTCCAGCTCCAGATTCACCGAGAATAGCTCGAAAGTGTCCTCACCTGCACTCAGAGGTAAAGTTAGACACGCATCCGATATGTTCGCCATTATAACAAATGAGCTGTAAATTAGCAGTGATACTACAACTATCAGTACTAATTTAGGACTGCAATGTCAAATATAACCCGTGTCCTTTCAGTGAAAGGGTGTAATATTAGACGGCCGAGGCCACGCGTGAAATGTTAGCGGGCTAAAGGCTAGTAGCCGAGAATCGAAAGGTTGGATATAAGTAGCGATATCAAAGCAATCTAATTGTTTTTTATAAGGAATAGTTTCGTGGATAAGTTCACATGATATAAAAATAGAAAGTGCTTGCTTATAAATGCGTGGTAAAGCAAAAAAACACGGATTAATGAAGTAATTCGCCGGAGGCAACGGAGTAAGCGTCAAGCCTCAGCAATGTCTGCAATGTTTGTGATGTCTGCAATGTTTGTGAATGTGTAACACATCGAACAGGGTCTCTGAGGCGCTTTAGCCAAACGCCAGTGTGTAACACATCGAACAGGGTCTCTGAGGCGCTTTAGCCAAACGCCAGTGTGTAACACATCGAACAGGGTCTCTGAGGCTCTTTAGCCAAACGCCAGTGTGTAACACATCAAACAGGGTCTCTGAGGCTCTTTAGCCAAACGCCAGTGTGTAACACATCGAACAGGGTCTCTGAGGCTCTTTAGCCAAACGCCAGTGTGTAACACATCAAACAGGGTCTCTGAGGCTCTTTAGCCAAACGCCAGTGTGTAACACATCAAACAGGGTCTCTGAGGCGCTTTAGCCAAACGCCAGTGTGTAACACATCGAACAGGGTCTCTGAGGCGCTTTAGCCAAACGCCAGTGTGTGACACATCAAACAGGGTCTCTGAGGCTCTTTAGCCAAACGCCAGTGGGTAACACATCGAACAGGGTCTCTGAGGCGCTTTAGCCAAACGCCAGTGTGTGACACATCAAACAGGGTCTCTGAGGCTCTTTAGCCAAACGCCAGTGTGTAACACATCAAACAGGGTCTCTGAGGCGCTTTAGCCAAACGCCAGTGTGTAACACATCGAACAGGGTCTCTGAGGCTCTTTAGCCAAACGCCAGTGTGTAACACATCGAACAGGGTCTCTGAGGCTCTTTAGCCAAACGCCAGTGTGTAACACATCAAACAGGGTCTCTGAGGCGCTTTAGCCAAACGCCAGTGTGTAACACATCAAACAGGGTCTCTGAGGCGCTTTAGCCAAACGCCAGTGTGTAACACATCGAACAGGGTCTCTGAGGCTCTTTAGCCAAACGCCAGTGTGTAACACATCAAACAGGGTCTCTGAGGCTCTTTAGCCAAACGCCAGTGTGTAACACATCGAACAGGGTCTCTGAGGCGCTTTAGCCAAACGCCAGTGTGTAACACATCGAACAGGGTCTCTGAGGCTCTTTAGCCAAACGCCAGTATGTAACACATCAAACAGGGTCTCTGAGGCGCTTTAGCCAAACGCCAGTGTGTAACACATCAAACAGGGTCTCTGAGGCTCTTTAGCCAAACGCCAGTGTGTAACACATCGAACAGGGTCTCTGAGGCGCTTTAGCCAAACGCCAGTGTGTAACACATCGAACTGGGTCTCTGAGGCGTTTTATCCAAACGCCAGTGTGTAACACATCAAACAGGGTCTCTGAGGCTCTTTAGCCAAACGCCAGTGTGTAACACATCAAACAGGGTCTCTGAGGCGCTTTAGCCAAACGCCAGTGTGTAACACATCAAACAGGGTCTCTGAGGCTCTTTAGCCAAACGCCAGTGTGTAACACATCGAACAGGGTCTCTGAGGCGCTTTAGCCAAACGCCAGTGTGTAACACATCGAACAGGGTCTCTGAGGCGTTTTATCCAAACGCCAGTGTGTAACACATCAAACAGGGTCTCTGAGGCGCTTTAGCCAAACGCCAGTGTGTAACACATCAAACAGGGTCTCTGAGGCGCTTTAGCCAAACGCCAGTGTGTAACACATCAAACAGGGTCTCTGAGGCTCTTTAGCCAAACGCCAGTGTGTAACACATCGAACAGGGTCTCTGAGGCGCTTTAGCCAAACGCCAGTGTGTAACACATCGAACAGGGTCTCTGAGGCGTTTTATCCAAACGCCAGTGTGTAACACATCGAACAGGGTCTCTGAGGCTCTTTAGCCAAACGCCAGTGTGTAACACATCGAACAGGGTCTCTGAGGCGCTTTAGCCAAACGCCAGTGTGTAACACATCAAACAGGGTCTCTGAGGCGCTTTAGCCAAACGCCAGTGTGTAACACATCAAACAGGGTCTCTGAGGCGCTTTAGCCAAACGCCAGTGTGTAACACATCAAACAGGGTCTCTGAGGCGCTTTAGCCAAACGCCAGTGTGTAACACATCGAACAGGGTCTCTGAGGCTCTTTAGCCAAACGCCAGTGTGTAACACATCAAACAGGGTCTCTGAGGCGCTTTAGCCAAACGCCAGTGTGTAACACATCGAACAGGGTCTCTGAGGCTCTTTAGCCAAACGCCAGTGTGTAACACATCGAACAGGGTCTCTGAGGCTCTTTAGCCAAACGCCAGTGTGTAACACATCAAACAGGGTCTCTGAGGCGCTTTAGCCAAACGCCAGTGTGTAACACATCAAACAGGGTCTCTGAGGCGCTTTAGCCAAACGCCAGTGTGTAACACATCGAACAGGGTCTCTGAGGCTCTTTAGCCAAACGCCAGTGTGTAACACATCAAACAGGGTCTCTGAGGCTCTTTAGCCAAACGCCAGTGTGTAACACATCGAACAGGGTCTCTGAGGCGCTTTAGCCAAACGCCAGTGTGTAACACATCGAACAGGGTCTCTGAGGCTCTTTAGCCAAACGCCAGTGTGTAACACATCGAACAGGGTCTCTGAGGCGCTTTAGCCAAACGCCAGTGTGTAACACATCGAACAGGGTCTCTGAGGCTCTTTAGCCAAACGCCAGTGTGTAACACATCGAACAGGGTCTCTGAGGCGTTTTATCCAAACGCCAGTGTGTAACACATCAAACAGGGTCTCTGAGGCGCTTTAGCCAAACGCCAGTGTGTAACACATCGAACAGGGTCTCTGAGGCTCTTTAGCCAAACGCCAGTGTGTAACACATCGAACAGGGTCTCTGAGGCGCTTTAGCCAAACGCCAGTGTGTAACACATCGAACAGGGTCTCTGAGGCACTTTAGCCAAACGCCAGTGTGTAACACATCGAACAGGGTCTCTGAGGCGCTTTAGCCAAACGCCAGTGTGTAACACATCGAACAGGGTCTCTGAGGCTCTTTAGCCAAACGCCAGTGTGTAACACATCGAACAGGGTCTCTGAGGCGCTTTAGCCAAACGCCAGTGTGTAACACATCGAACAGGGTCTCTGAGGCGCTTTAGCCAAACGCCAGTGTGTAACACATCGAACAGGGTCTCTGAGGCGCTTTAGCCAAACGCCAGTGTGTAACACATCAAACAGGGTCTCTGAGGCGCTTTAGCCAAACGCCAGTGTGTAACACATCGAACAGGGTCTCTGAGGCGCTTTAGCCAAACGCCAGTGTGTAACACATCAAACAGGGTCTCTGAGGCGCTTTAGCCAAACGCCAGTGTGTAACACATCAAACAGGGTCTCTGAGGCGCTTTAGCCAAACGCCAGTGTGTAACACATCGAACAGGGTCTCTGAGGCTCTTTAGCCAAACGCCAGTGTGTAACACATCAAACAGGGTCTCTGAGGCACTTTAGCCAAACGCCAGTGTGTAACACATCAAACAGGGTCTCTGAGGCGCTTTAGCCAAACGCCAGTGTGTAACACATCAAACAGGGTCTCTGAGGCGCTTTAGCCAAACGCCAGTGTGTAACACATCAAACAGGGTCTCTGAGGCGCTTTAGCCAAACGCCAGTGTGTAACACATCAAACAGGGTCTCTGAGGCGCTTTAGCCAAACGCCAGTGTGTAACACATCAAACAGGGTCTCTGAGGCGCTTTAGCCAAACGCCAGTGTGTAACACATCAAACAGGGTCTCTGAGGCTCTTTAGCCAAACGCCAGTGTGTAACACATCGAACAGGGTCTCTGAGGCGCTTTAGCCAAACGCCAGTGTGTAACACATCGAACAGGGTCTCTGAGGCGCTTTAGCCAAACGCCAGTTTGTAACACATCAAACAGGGTCTCTGAGGCTCTTTAGCCAAACGCCAGTGTGTAACACATCGAACAGGGTCTCTGAGGCTCTTTAGCCAAACGCCAGTGTGTAACACATCAAACAGGGTCTCTGAGGCGCTTTAGCCAAACGCCAGTGTGTAACACATCAAACAGGGTCTCTGAGGCTCTTTAGCCAAACGCCAGTGTGTAACACATCAAACAGGGTCTCTGAGGCGCTTTAGCCAAACGCCAGTGTGTAACACATCGAACAGGGTCTCTGAGGCTCTTTAGCCAAACGCCAGTGTGTAACACATCAAACAGGGTCTCTGAGGCTCTTTAGCCAAACGCCAGTGTGTAACACATCAAACAGGGTCTCTGAGGCTCTTTAGCCAAACGCCAGTGTGTAACACATCAAACAGGGTCTCTGAGGCGCTTTAGCCAAACGCCAGTGTGTAACACATCGAACAGGGTCTCTGAGGCGCTTTAGCCAAACGCCAGTGTGTAACACATCGAACAGGGTCTCTGAGGCGCTTTAGCCAAACGCCAGTGTGTAACACATCGAACAGGGTCTCTGAGGCGCTTTAGCCAAACGCCAGTGTGTAACACATCGAACAGGGTCTCTGAGGCGCTTTAGCCAAACGCCAGTGTGTAACACATCGAACAGGGTCTCTGAGGCTCTTTAGCCAAACGCCAGTGTGTAACACATCGAACAGGGTCTCTGAGGCTCTTTAGCCAAACGCCAGTGTGTAACACATCGAACAGGGTCTCTGAGGCTCTTTAGCCAAACGCCAGTGTGTAACACATCGAACAGGGTCTCTGAGGCGCTTTAGCCAAACGCCAGTGTGTAACACATCGAACAGGGTCTCTGAGGCGCTTTAGCCAAACGCCAGTGTGTAACACATCGAACAGGGTCTCTGAGGCGCTTTAGCCAAACGCCAGTGTGTAACACATCAAACAGGGTCTCTGAGGCTCTTTAGCCAAACGCCAGTGTGTAACACATCAAACAGGGTCTCTGAGGCGCTTTAGCCAAACGCCAGTGTGTAACACATCAAACAGGGTCTCTGAGGCTCTTTAGCCAAACGCCAGTGTGTAACACATCGAACAGGGTCTCTGAGGCGCTTTAGCCAAACGCCAGTGTGTAACACATCGAACAGGGTCTCTGAGGCTCTTTAGCCAAACGCCAGTGTGTAACACATCGAACAGGGTCTCTGAGGCTCTTTAGCCAAACGCCAGTGTGTAACACATCGAACAGGGTCTCTGAGGCGCTTTAGCCAAACGCCAGTGTGTAACACATCGAACAGGGTCTCTGAGGCGCTTTAGCCAAACGCCAGTGTGTAACACATCGAACAGGGTCTCTGAGGCGCTTTAGCCAAACGCCAGTGTGTAACACATCGAACAGGGTCTCTGAGGCGCTTTAGCCAAACGCCAGTGTGTAACACATCAAACAGGGTCTCTGAGGCGCTTTAGCCAAACGCCAGTGTGTAACACATCGAACAGGGTCTCTGAGGCTCTTTAGCCAAACGCCAGTGTGTAACACATCGAACAGGGTCTCTGAGGCTCTTTAGCCAAACGCCAGTGTGTAACACATCGAACAGGGTCTCTGAGGCGCTTTAGCCAAACGCCAGTGTGTAACACATCGAACAGGGTCTCTGAGGCGCTTTAGCCAAACGCCAGTGTGTAACACATCGAACAGGGTCTCTGAGGCGCTTTAGCCAAACGCCAGTGTGTAACACATCGAACAGGGTCTCTGAGGCGCTTTAGCCAAACGCCAGTGTGTAACACATCAAACAGGGTCTCTGAGGCGCTTTAGCCAAACGCCAGTGTGTGACACATCGAACAGGGTCTCTGAGGCTCTTTAGCCAAACGCCAGTGTGTAACACATCAAACAGGGTCTCTGAGGCGCTTTAGCCAAACGCCAGTGTGTAACACATCGAACAGGGTCTCTGAGGCGCTTTAGCCAAACGCCAGTGTGTAACACATCGAACAGGGTCTCTGAGGCTCTTTAGCCAAACGCCATTGTGTAACACATCAAACAGGGTCTCTGAGGCACTTTAGCCAAACGCCAGTGTGTAACACATCAAACAGGGTCTCTGAGGCTCTTTAGCCAAACGCCAGTGTGTAACACATCGAACAGGGTCTCTGAGGCTCTTTAGCCAAACGCCAGTGTGTAACACATCAAACAGGGTCTCTGAGGCTCTTTAGCCAAACGCCAGTGTGTAACACATCAAACAGGGTCTCTGAGGCTCTTTAGCCAAACGCCAGTGTGTAACACATCAAACAGGGTCTCTGAGGCGCTTTAGCCAAACGCCAGTGTGTAACACATCAAACAGGGTCTCTGAGGCTCTTTAGCCAAACGCCAGTGTGTAACACATCAAACAGGGTCTCTGAGGCTCTTTAGCCAAACGCCAGTGTGTAACACATCAAACAGGGTCTCTGAGGCTCTTTAGCCAAACGCCAGTGTGTAACACATCAAACAGGGTCTCTGAGGCTCTTTAGCCAAACGCCAGTGTGTAACACATCGAACAGGGTCTCTGAGGCACTTTAGCCAAACGCCAGTGTGTAACACATCAAACAGGGTCTCTGAGGCTCTTTAGCCAAACGCCAGTGTGTAACACATCAAACAGGGTCTCTGAGGCTCTTTAGCCAAACGCCAGTGTGTAACACATCAAACAGGGTCTCTGAGGCGCTTTAGCCAAACGCCAGTGTGTAACACATCAAACAGGGTCTCTGAGGCTCTTTAGCCAAACGCCAGTGTGTAACACATCGAACAGGGTCTCTGAGGCGCTTTAGCCAAACGCCAGTGAATAACACATCAAACAGGGTCTCTGAGGCGCTTTAGCCAAACGCCAGTGTGTAACACATCAAACAGGGTCTCTGAGGCTCTTTAGCCAAACGCCAGTGTGTAACACAGAAAAGAAAGACTCATATTCATCAAGAGTCACACGTTTGGACTCATGCAATACAGCGAACACAAGTGCGGTTCATCAGATATGTGCAACAGAGCCAGAACTAAATCCACATCATCCTGTGTGTGTGTGTTAGTGATGTATGTCTCGAGACCACTTTTACGTGGTCTCGGTCTTGTCACGGCCTTGACGGTCTTTGGTCTCGGTCTTGTCTTGGTCTCGCTGTCTCAGACCGACATAGTGGTCAGGGGATTGAGCAATACAATACTACAATATCCACGACGATATCCGCAACGGATTGAAGCGCGCGTCCGAGTGAAGACAGTGCGGTGCGCGAGCCGTATCCGCGCCACTGATCGCAGCGGCAACGAGCACTTTGATCACTTGATTTAAAAAACACATATCATGTACAGTTTTTGATATATTAATATTTAGTAAAACACATATCAGTGACATGATGGGTTTTACCTTCATTCAGGAGATTTTGGGTAACTGCACAACTGACAGATGACTTTGAGCGCACCGCCAACGGTGTGTGTGTGTGTGTGTGTGTGTGTAACCATAGCGACAAAAACGACCAACTTTCGGATCCTGCACTTAAGCCTATAATTTCGTTTTTAAAAATATAATTATGTATTTAAAAGTTGCAGAATGGATTCATTTGGAGACTTTGAAATCAGCAGAGATAGGCAGGCAAATGCAAAACAACATTTGACAAGTTATTGCTTAGCTTCAACACTAATGTTTTTTTCCCCTCCGGTCTCGACTTGGTCTCGGTCTTAGTCTCGACTTGGTCTTGGTCTCGACTTGGTCTGTCTTGGTCTTGGTCTTGGTCTTGTCTTGGTCTCGATACCATCTGGTCTTGGTAGTGTCTTGGTCTCGGTTTAGGCGGTCTCGACTACAAGTCTAGTGTGTGTGTGTGTGTGTGTGTGTGTGTGTGTGTGTGTGTTGATGACAAGTGCTCTGCTATTTCTTCTGGACTGTAAAGTGATATGTGAGAGGCATGATTGCACCATCCAGATTTTCACAATGAGTGTTGTCAGAATAAGCGGTAGAATGAACATCTGAACATAGAAGACATTTATTCATCCATTATTTCCGGGTTATTTGAGTGTTTTAGCGTCACCGGACAGACTGACGGTGTTTACGTTGCTCAGAGACACACGGCTGATCCTGTTTTAGCTTCATGAAGAACTATTTTCATTACCGGAGCAAAGATAGACTAAATATCTGTTCATGTATATAATTTCATCATCTGTCATAGTCCTGAATCAATCATGGAGTAACCCTGCCCACTTAAAGAGCTAACAGGTAAATCATGTATAAAATGAACCAGAAGTCAGGATTCTGATATAAACGCTTTTACACAGCAGTTTTATTTAAGAAAGTCCCTTCCATATGGACACATAAAAGAAACCTAATAAATCAAAAAGAACAAAATAAAACTACCCAGGCAGTACTGAGGTACAAGTGGAGTGAAGAAATAAATAATACTCCAAACAAACAATTCATTCACCACCACAATTACCTATATGTGACACCCTCACACCAAACCACTGCATCCACTAATAGTTAACACCACATGCGCGCCCACCGCCCCTCGAGTGCAACCGCCTGGGAACACCTAAAAAGAACAAACACATTTAAACAACAGATCAGCAATCCTTCATTCTAATGAACACCATGCTATGTCATCATTTCCCAACAAATGTCCAGTCAAAAGAAGAGGTAACTTCTGAGCAACATATGCTGAGCACACTTAAAAACACTTCCAGTGAGTACGAAGACTCATTACAACACCATATTAAATAAAAACAGTAAAAAAACAAAAAAACAAAAAAACAAAAGGGGGGGGGGGGGGGGGGGGAGATTACCCGTCCGCATGCCAACACCATTACAGCTCTGTTTCTAATGGACAACTCGATCGTGGCAAGTGATGTGGGTTAGAGTGGTGGCCTGCGGTCACTCTTGAAGTTCTCCTCAACTCTTCTTGCCGTCCAGTTTGCTCATACCCGCTCTGCTGACCCTCCAATGAGGAATGTGCAGGAAACACAGGGTTATCGAGGTGACAATCTGTCACAGTACGGAAAACACAAAAGAACAGTTAGGACTCTCCATATCAAGTTCAGTATTTTGACTGGGAAGTCCTAAATCATCTGTTTCCAACACAGGAACTGGAGCATGCACTGGCCGCAGTTCGGTCCTATGAATATTCCGCACTGGTCCATCTCCTTCCACTGGAATAACCGCATACACGAGTTTCTATCACTGGGGCACCTTACAACCATAAACACTGTGGGGTCCCAGAAATCTGGAATCTTTTGGCGATCTCTCTTTCTGTGATCTCTCTTTAGAACTAGTTGTCCCATCTCAAGTTCTGGATTCTTAACGGTCACATCATGCTTCCTTGCTCTCCGATCAGCAGCCGCTGAAACACACTCTTCAATTTCTCCTGGTGCTCAGTGATCCACTCGCCAACCTTTCCTCCATGCAGGCTCTGAAATCTACCGGTAGTTGCGGTTCCTGTCCAAACATCAACATGTGAGGGGAATAGCCAGTAGATTGATGCACTGTTGTATTATAAGTAGGGCTGTCAAATGATTAATCGTGATTAATCACATCCAAAATAAAAGTTTGTTTTACATAATATATGTGGGTGCATTGTGTATAATTATTTTATATATATAAATACACACACATGCTTGTATATATTTAAGAAATATTTCCATGTATATACTGTATATATATATAAATATATATATTTTATATTATATATAAATATAAATATTTTATATATAAATTATATATTTTTCTTAAATATACATGCATGTGTGTGTATTTATATATATACAAAATAATTATACACAGTGCACCCACATATATTATGTAAAAAAAACTTTTATTTTGGATGTGATTAATCGTGATTAATCATTTGACAGCCCTAATTATAAGCAAACAACATTTGTGGGAGGTGAACAGGCCAGTTGCATTTCTTTTCAACAGGCAAAGTGTGAAGCCAATCATGAAGTGTCCCGTGGTCTATATGGTGTTGTTCTTGTTTAACCCATACATGTAACAAAGTTGTTGAATCAACGTGCTTTCAAAACACCTCGCCTGGGGCCTCATGTATAAAACAGAATTTGCGTACGCACAAAAGTTTTCAGATTTATAAAACCGTTCGTACGCCAGAACCTGCGCAGAATTCACTTTATAAATCCCAGTCAGCGGAAGATTGTGCGCACACGCGTCTCCTCCCCGAAACAATCATATATGGAGCTTACAACGCCTAGTTTTACTATGCATATCCTCATCTGCAAGTCATTTGCATATGATTATTCATCCACGTGATACCATGTTTAACGGTACGAAATACGGATGTGCCGTCACATTATTACATTCATAATTTTTTTTAGTAGCTTATATCCTTGCCTTGTTTTTGAATAAATAAATCAAATAGTGTAAAATACATTTCAGAGAAAGTTTTTCTCAATCTTTTCCACTGGCCAAATAGTATTTTTAATTGATTTATATTTTTAATGGAAACAGATAGACATTGTTGTGCATTATTTGCACGAAACAATTTCCCCAGACAATCTGCTATTAGCTATCAGTTAAAACATTAAAACACAGCATGGCAGAGAGAAAAGTGTTCAAAAGCATTGCATCCACAACAAATAGGTCTATTTCTATTTATTGAATATATATTTTTTGTAACTTCTCAGTAATGATTTCATGTAGCTAGTTTAAGTGAAACTCCATTAATGAGAATGGCATATTTAATCTAAATGTTTATATCAGAAGTAAAACAGTTTAAATCATTCTTTTATTTATTTAAAATGTTATTGTGAACAGATGCTTCTTGACGGTTTTGTAATGAACACCGTAGTTGGGACCGATGATGAGTAGCGATTGTGCTTCATGACTGTATTTGCAGACTTTGACATTTTATGATATATGTACATTAAGGAAAATATTTCCTTTTTACATTGTGTTCTGCAGTTCTCTAATAAAAGGGTATTTCATGCTATTCTGTATCACATGTAGTCGCGCCATGTCCTCCTGCGCTCCCGTTGTGGACAATGTGACTGTAAGGCAGCGCTGATTATTATTATTTTTTTTTTTTATATACATTTTGAATTACGTTTGGATTTTACTAGATGTATATAGCCTAAAACAATCGGCACAAATAACACTGTTGGATTTAATCTTCATGATAATGTGGATATAATGTATGAAATGGAGTGAAAATTAAATGTCATTAATTCTTATAATCGTTCTTCTCACATTTATTTTCTACAATCTAACTTCAGTTCACTCCCTCACCATCTGTGTCGCCAATTCCCTTTGTCTCCAGAATGTGCGTACGCACGGTCAAGAGCATCCTTACGGTGCGCACTTATTTACGCCAAGTTTATTTTTTATAAATCCCGATATGTGCGTGGAAAAATGCGTATGCATATTTCTATGCCCATTTTGTGCGTACGCAACGTTTATACATCAGGCCCCTGGTCTAATTTGTGTGACAATTATGAATCCTAGCACCCTTTCCGGTCATGCCTCACACAGCTCTTCCCCAGGTCTTAGTGTCCCCCTCCCACACTGGGATCATGTGCTCATCTCCAGATTTCTGACCTGCTGTGTTTGACATGAGCAGAACTGATCTCGTGGTAGTGTAAATAATGGTGTGCATTCTCATAAGTCTGAGTTAAAATGATGCTGAGTATTAGTGAGTGTTGCAGGATTGAAGTTTTGAGCTGTCGTTGAGGTGTGTGTCAGTGAGAGTGTGTGCAGATGTTTAATGCAGGGCCAGAAAGTGTGTATTCACTGCACGGAGTGTGTGCATTTCTCCTCATGTGAAGCGTTGGGATGAAGAGATGCTGAGGCTTCGGTGTCGAGTTCGTCTCTGCTGATCCTGCAGTGTTTTATTGATGACGCTCTCCAGTGGGCCATCAGATCTGCAGCAAACCCTCTGTGTGTGTGCGTGTGTGTGTGTGTGTGTGAGAGAGAGATTCAGCCTCTGAGTGTGTGTGTGAGATTTAGCCTGTGTGTGTGTGTGAGGACTGAACTCACGTCCACCACCTCCTTGTGTGTGTGTGTGTGTGTGAGATCTCAGAATAAACCCCTTCAGGCTGATGGAAGACCTGATCCTGATCACCCGGTCGGGTTTATTCTGAGATAAGAACCGGCAGAATTTGCATTATCTTTTCCTTCATCCACACACATTACAATACAATACAATACAATACAAGACAATACAATACAATACAATGCAATACTGATCCCTGTGGGACTCCACCATCTGGAGGTACACTAGAGGAGGACTGACCCCTGTGGGACTCCACCGTCTGGTGGTACACTAGAGGAGGACTGACCCCTGTGGGACTCCACCGTCTGGTGGTACACTAGAGGAGGACTGACCCCTGTGGGACTCCACCGTCTGGAGGTACACTAGAGGAGGACTGACCCCTGTGGGACTCCACCGTCTGGAGGTACACTAGATGAGGACTGACCCCTGTGGGACTCCACCGTCTGGTGGTACACTAGAGGAGGACTGACCCCTGTGGGACTCCACCGTCTGGTGGTACACTAGAGAAGGACTGACCCCTGTGGGACTCCACCGTCTGGAGGTACACTAGATGAGGACTGACCCCTGTGGGACTCCACCGTCTGGTGGTACACTAGAGAAGGACTGACCCCTGTGGGACTCCACCGTCTGGAGGTACACTAGATGAGGACTGACCCCTGTGGGACTCCACCGTCTGGTGGTACACTAGAGGAGGACTGACCCCTGTGGGACTCCACCGTCTGGTGGTACACTAGAGAAGGACTGACCCCTGTGGGACTCCACCGTCTGGAGGTACACTAGATGAGGACTGACCCCTGTGGGACTCCACCATCTGGAGGTACACTAGATGAGGACTGACCCCTGTGGGACTCCACCGTCTGGTGGTACACTAGATGAGGACTGACCCCTGTGGGACTCCACCATCTGGAGGTACACTAGAGGAGGACTGACCCCTGTGGGACTCCACCGTCTGGTGGTACACTAGATGAGGACTGACCCCTGTGGGACTCCACCGTCTGGTGGTACACTAGAGAAGGACTGACCCTTGTGGGACTCCACCGTCTGGAGGTTACACTAGATGAGGACTGACCCCTGTGGGACTCCACCGTCTGGAGGTACACTAGAGGAGGACTGACCCCTGTGGGACTCCACCGTCTGGAGGTACACTAGAGAAGGACTGACCCCTGTGGGACTCCACCATCTGGAGGTACACTAGATGAGGACTGACCCCTGTGGGACTCCACCGTCTGGAGGTACACTAGATGAGGACTGACCCCTGTGGGACTCCACCGTCTGGTGGTACACTAGAGAAGGACTGACCCCTGTGGGACTCCACCGTCTGGTGGTACACTAGAGAAGGACTGACCCCTGTGGGACTCCACCGTCTGGAGGTACACTAGATGAGGACTGACCCCTGTGGGACTCCACCGTCTGGAGGTACACTAGAGGAGGACTGACCCCTGTGGGACTCCACCGTCTGGTGGTACACTAGAGAAGGACTGACCCCTGTGGGACTCCACCGTCTGGTGGTACACTAGAGAAGGACTGACCCCTGTGGGACTCCACCGTCTGGAGGTACACTAGATGAGGACTGACCCCTGTGGGACTCCACCGTCTGGAGGTACACTAGAGGAGGACTGACCCCTGTGGGACTCCACCGTCTGGAGGTACACTAGAGAAGGACTGACCCCTGTGGGACTCCACCGTCTGGTGGTACACTAGAGAAGGACTGACCCCTGTGGGACTCCACCGTCTGGAGGTACACTAGAGAAGGACTGACCCCTGTGGGACTCCACCGTCTGGAGGTACACTAGATGAGGACTGACCCCTGTGGGACTCCACCATCTGGAGGTACACTAGATGAGGACTGACCCCTGTGGGACTCCACCGTCTGGTGGTACACTAGAGGAGGACTGACCCCTGTGGGACTCCACCGTCTGGAGGTACACTAGATGAGGACTGACCCCTGTGGGACTCCACCATCTGGAGGTACACTAGATGAGGACTGACCCCTGTGGGACTCCACCGTCTGGTGGTACACTAGATGAGGACTGACCCCTGTGGGACTCCACCATCTGGAGGTACACTAGAGGAGGACTGACCCCTGTGGGACTCCACCGTCTGGTGGTACACTAGAGAAGGACTGACCCCTGTGGGACTCCACCGTCTGGTGGTACACTAGAGAAGGACTGACCCTTGTGGGACTCCACCGTCTGGAGGTTACACTAGATGAGGACTGACCCCTGTGGGACTCCACCGTCTGGAGGTACACTAGAGGAGGACTGACCCCTGTGGGACTCCACCGTCTGGAGGTACACTAGAGAAGGACTGACCCCTGTGGGACTCCACCATCTGGAGGTACACTAGATGAGGACTGACCCCTGTGGGACTCCACCGTCTGGAGGTACACTAGATGAGGACTGACCCCTGTGGGACTCCACCGTCTGGTGGTACACTAGAGAAGGACTGACCCCTGTGGGACTCCACCGTCTGGTGGTACACTAGAGAAGGACTGACCCCTGTGGGACTCCACCGTCTGGAGGTACACTAGATGAGGACTGACCCCTGTGGGACTCCACCGTCTGGAGGTACACTAGAGGAGGACTGACCCCTGTGGGACTCCACCGTCTGGTGGTACACTAGAGAAGGACTGACCCCTGTGGGACTCCACCGTCTGGTGGTACACTAGAGAAGGACTGACCCCTGTGGGACTCCACCGTCTGGAGGTACACTAGATGAGGACTGACCCCTGTGGGACTCCACCGTCTGGAGGTACACTAGAGGAGGACTGACCCCTGTGGGACTCCACCGTCTGGAGGTACACTAGAGAAGGACTGACCCCTGTGGGACTCCACCGTCTGGTGGTACACTAGAGAAGGACTGACCCCTGTGGGACTCCACCGTCTGGAGGTACACTAGATGAGGACTGACCCCTGTGGGACTCCACCGTCTGGAGGTACACTAGAGGAGGACTGACCCCTGTGGGACGCCACCGTCTGGTGGTACACTAGATGAGGACTGACCCCTGTGGGACTCCACCATCTGGTGGTACACTAGAGGAGGACTGACCCCTGTGGGACTCCACCGTCTGGAGGTACACTAGAGGAGGACTGACCCCTGTGGGACTCCACCGTCTGGAGGTACACTAGATGAGGACTGACCCCTGTGGGACTCCACCGTCTGGAAGTACACTAGAGAAGGACTGACCCCTGTGGGACTCCACCGTCTGGTGGTACACTAGAGAAGGACTGACCCCTGTGGGACTCCACCGTCTGGAGGTACACTAGAGAAGGACTGACCCCTGTGGGACTCCACCGTCTGGAGGTACACTAGATGAGGACTGACCCCTGTGGGACTCCACCGTCTGGTGGTACACTAGAGGAGGACTGACCCCTGTGGGACTCCACCGTCTGGTGGTACACTAGAGGAGGACTGATGACCAATGCGGACACTAAAACATCTGTAGGTCAGACAAGAACGGAACCACTGTAAGACTACGCCACGAAAGCCCACAGAGATCTCCAGACATCTCAACAGGACCTCATGGACCACCAGATCAAATGCAGCACTCAGATCTAATAAAACTAAAGCCATGGACTTCCCAGAACCAGTTTCTGTGAAAATATCGCTTGAAACTCTTAAGAGGGCAGATTCAGTGTGTAAAGCTTTAAACCCAGATTGAAACGTTTCATGGAGAGAATTTACAGCCGAGCATGATTGTAATTGAGTCAGTGCAATATTCTTTCGGACCTTCGAAATAAAAGCGAGATTAGAAATAGGACAGAGGTTAGAAAGAGAGGAAGGATCCAAGTTTGTTTTTTTAAGATATGGCGTCACCAGTGCAACTTTAGGACTGTTAGGGAGGGAACCAGTAGACAGGCATTAGTTAATAACCAATAACAGGCCAGGACCAACTGGGTCATAATTTGTCTCAGGAAAAAAGGTGGAATAATATCCTGAGGACAGATAGTAGGTTTCAGGTGACCAACACTTTCATTACAGTCCAGATCAGTCGTCTCAAACTCAGACCAGATGGAGGAACACAGTGGAACCTCACGCAGGGTATATGGCGAGTTAGACACCTGAGATCTTAAAGGTGTGATCTTGTCAACAAAAAACTTCCCAAATTGGCCACAGAGAGCAGCAGATGGCTCAAAAATAGAGGATTTAAAACAGAGTTAATGGTGGAAAAGAGGTTTATGACCATTTTTTGTAATAAGTTCAGAAAAATATTTGCATTTTGCGACCTTTGCAGCTTTCTGAAACAGGATGTACGAATTTTTCAAGATTTCAAAAGAAATCTGCAATCGGTCCTGTTTCCACTGGCGCTCAGCCATCCACACACCCGTCCCAGATATAATATCTGCGCAGGTGGAATTAAAAAGATTAAGATGTGCATCAGGGTCCAGGTTATGACACACACTGACTGGCTTTGTCACTCTCTCTCCTCCACCTGGAGTGTGGCGGGCGTTCGGGCGCAACATGGCTGCCGCATAGGTAATGTTGGAGGGAATGAAGTACAGCGCTGTCACAGCTTGGTTTCGTTTCATGTTCTTTTGTCATGTCTGTCATGTGATCCCTGTTCTAGTCATGTGATCCTGCCGTGGATCATTTGTGTTTGATTCATAACTCTGGAACCCTAAGGGCCAGAAACTAAATGATATTTTCCTGAATCATGGAGTCAAGCCCTACAACATTTTATGCCATGTTGAATTCTTCTTATTCAAGCTCCTCCGATCTTCACCAAATTTGGTCCAAACTTTTAAAACATTGTACATGTGGAGATCAAGTCATTCTTAGAAAATATGTTTAATGAATTTCTGATGCTTAATACTAATGTAATGTTCCTCTTTTGAGTCTAAACTCGCTTTCCCTCGTTTGAGCGGCTGAATAATTCAACATATAAGAGATTACAGTTCATTTGTAGTGCACTGACTATAGTTTTATATAATTAGTGCACATAAATCTGTGAAATGCTTGTAGATCATTAATTGTTAATTTAACCTTTATAATACTGAAAACGTATTTGACATGAGTAACTGCTGTCCATTTAAAATGAAGAAACCATTTCACAATATCTCTTTTAAGATAATAGAACAATATTTCTATAAAGACACTTATTTTAGTGTTGTGGTATGAATAATTAAACATTAATGGAAGTAATCAGAGACCGCATAAAACACGAAGAGTCCTAAATATATTTAATTTATTTACTTTTTCTAACATGTTGTCCTCGGGTAAGTGACAGTTTGTTCTGTGTAGTATTTTTGGATTACAGTATTGCTATATTATAATTATACCGCACATGACAGCTTCACACAATCATTTGAAAAGGATCTAGACTATGACGTCATCATATGACATGCAAATTAACTCAAGTAAAAATTTTACACCACATGTAGGCCTATCTTATGATCATCACATATCTTATGACCGGAATCATTTTTAGTTTTTTTTTTTTAACTTCTCTTTGAGTCTAACAGTGAAGAACAATTTGGACTTTTCAGTAAAAAAAAACAATATATTTGAAAAGATACAAGTAATATTTTATTTTATCAACAAGTATACAATCGTCATCCAGCTGATTTGAGACACGGCCCGTCAGTAATCACACTCGGCTGTGATTGGTCCATCCCGACAGCGCCGAGAACAGTAACGAGGATCACGTGACACTGGTGATGCTGTATCTAGCATAGACATAATAAATGCATTTATTATGTCTTTTCGCATAATTGTATTTATTATGTCTATGGTATCTAGTATTTATTGCTTGTTTATTTATGAAAAATGGCACTGTTGCGCTGGAAAAATATTTTGGATGATAATAAAAACTATATATATTATGCATTATATTTTGCTATGCCTTCCTTGACCAAAGCCAAGTAATCCTACTTTGCATAAGGGTTTGCTGATGAATGTTTTTGATCAGGCGCAGAGTAGGACCGCGCTCTCCCGCTGAAGACCGGCGCATGCGCACTGAGCTCCTCCTCTCCTGATTCTCCGTTAGTGCCGCTGTTCTTGTAGAATAGATGAGTGTTCACTCGCCGGCCGCAGAGTTAAACTACACACTACACACGAACACTTGGGGTAAAGCTGTGTGTGTCAGGGTGCACGCGACGCCAACATGCAGATCTTCGTGAAAACGCTGACGGGTAAAACCATCACACTCGAGGTGAGTGAGGGAGTGTGTGTAGTGAGTGTGTGTGAGAACAGCACGAGCGATGATCACACATTCGGAATAATCACCGATGAGTGTTCTTCTGATCGCAGTAGCAGCTGTTAGTGTTGATCCAGTGAGTGATGCTGATCTGCACTGAAGATTAACTGAGAAATAAAACAAATCAGTTAAAAACAGTGACAAACAGGGGCGGAGCTAGACTCTCAGTACAGTGGGGGCGGAGCTAGACTCTCAGTACAGTGGGGGCGGAGCTAGACTCTCAGTACAGTGGGGGCGGAGCTAGACTCTCAGTACAATGGGGGCGGAGCTTCATTATGGGGCCTTCTGCTACCAAGTCATTTTAAAATTAAAACCGTAAAAAAAAACCTTAAAATATCTGATGAATGCATATGTAATAATGTGTCACTTGTTGAGCCAAGTAAGCTTATATGTTAAATAAAAGTAAAACACAAAGGCTATCTCGTTCTTTTCAGAGAAAAGTCTGTTTTCTTTCGTTTTGAATTGTTCTGTAAAAGTACACATTTCCAGCTTTGTATAGATATATTTCTCAGGTGTGTGAGGCAAGTAGGCTACCTTATACGCTGTGTCTCGGTTCATTAATGAGACGAGCTCCAGTTCACGCGCCGGCGCCTCCGTGTCGTGATTATCTATTGTCTGCTATATTTACTTCTTATTTATTAAATCCAGACAATTGGTTGATGAAACAATGATTAAAATTAAGTAGGGCTGGGTACCGAGTTCGGTACTTTTTAGGTACCGACCGAATTGCCTCGATACTACCGAGTATCGAAACATGTCTTGTTTTTCGGTACCACATTTCGGTACCTAAGTGGTTAATCTCGTCAACGTCAGTGAAACAATAAGCATGCAGCATGATTGGCTGTGGCGGAAAAACACTAGTTTACGCGGCTGCCCAGAGACGCGGCTCGTCGCACGTGAGTCTGCAGTGTGTGTGTGTGTGTGTGTCTGTGTGTGTAAGCGTGCGTCCCAACCTAGATGGATAGAAAATATGTGGAAATGATCCAAAGTGTACCTATGTCATGTGCCAGACTCGATGCCAGATGCACGCGATGCAATATTTTCGACAAGATCATTGCTGCCAAGACCGGCAACACGGTAAATCTAGGCACTGAAGCGCACAAAATACACTTGAGAGTAATGGTGTTCACATCGAACGCGAATAGAGCGTCAAATACGCGTCTATCGCGTCTAGTTCGACGCTTGAATCTTCAGCTCGAGTTCAAATTTTTCAACTTGCGCGGAAGACGTTCGCGGCAAACGCGTCACCCAATTCGCGTCATTCGCGACGCCCGGCGCGAATGATGCGTCTATTCGCGTCTTTGCATTGACTATGTATGTAATCTACTCGCACAAATAATTAAATTCGCGTTCGGTGTGAACACACCATTAGTAAACACTTGTTCATTAATAAATAATTAAAATATCTCCTTGCTAATGTTTCCACATCCATAATCATTAGGCTACTTTTGCCAGTGCTTTGCTGCAAGCTTCACGTGCAGGTATATATCCCGCCCCCCAGTAGCCTATATTTAATTTAATTCACATTTATTTGTATAGCATTTTTCACAATACATATCGTTTCAAAGCAGCTTTACAGAAAATGCATGTCTAAATTACAATTTAGAGTGATCTGTTATCAGAGGTGACAGTGTAATGCATTTCAATTAATTTTCATTCAGTTTCATCGTTAATTAATGCATTAAGTTAAAGCAGAAACAATGAGCTCATTGAAGTAAAGAATACATGTTGTTAAATGATTAGGAAACATAGAAAACTTTAGCATTGGTGCTTTTTTACATACTCAAAATATGAGTGTAAAAAAGTCAACAAACTGAAAAAAAAATTAGGTAATGTTATATTGTTAAACCTGGTTACATAAAATTGGTATCGAAAAAAGTATCGTTCAGGAACCGGTATCGAAGTCAAGGTATCGGTATCGGTATCGGTACCGAACATTTTGTTACGATACCCAGCCCTAAAATTAAGATACAATTAATACAAAACAAAATTCGCCTTAATGAATGGCTTTGTACTTTATGTTTGATGTCTCTGAAAGTTTTAAAGCAGTCTTTCAGTGCCGCTTTCAGAGCGCTCACGTCCGTGACGGGGAACTGTCTCGTAACATTGTTTTTCCCTTATAAATGCGAACACGAAGAATAAGACAAAATTAATATTTTGTTCTGTGGAGAGGCAACCCTTCTTCATCCGGTGGGTAGTATTACTTTTTGTACTTTTGCCACTTAAAAGTTAAAGTTTTTTTGTGTCACGTCCGTTACGGATGTGTATTTCCCTCATATTAAATATAAAACGCATGTGTAGACTAGACTGATATTTTTTCTAATGTCTGGACTCCTTTATTAAGGAGTATGGATAAACAGATGTTTCAATATAATGGTATTAAATGCATTTTCTGAGAATTTACATTTCAAGTTTTTTTTTACCTCAAATGTCACGTCCATAACGCTGGAATTGCCCAATTTTAAAGAAATTATCCTCAACTAGTTTTGTGGTGTAGGTCTACGTATTTTATAATGTTAACTTAAAAAAATACTAGTAATTTAAAGATGTGGTAGCATTGGATCTGGACAGGAAGGATAACGCTGGGAGTTGGAGTGTGTCGCGATTCTGCCTTCTCACACACATTTCAGTTTCATATCGCATATCTGCCGTCATTTCTACTAAAGAAAATGACAAAAATAGTAACGCACAGTAACTTAGATAAGTAATTTTAATCTGATTACTGGTTTGGAAATAGTAACGCAATAAATTACTCGTTACTGTAAAAAGTTACCGGCTTCACTGCTGGCGAGGGCCCCGTTCCTGTCCAGTGACGCAAGATCGGCGGTGTTTGAGGGGCCCCTAATTGGCACCAGGGCTGTGTCCCAATCCACCGCGAACTGAACTCCCATTGGTCTGTGTGGTGATGATGTAATCGGGGGTGTGGCTCTGAGGCTCCGCCTTCTTTGAGGTGTAAGTCTTTAGAGGAGAAGGGTATTCCTGCACAACCGGAGGCTGCAGTTCTAGGACCGCAGTTTCAGGACCCCGGTTTTCTGTTACAGCGCCACCTACCGAACTGGATCACCAAAAACACTCATTTAACCCCTTTCGCGGCAAAGATCACAGACGGCCCCAGATTATTGTTGTTTAACATTCATTATTCGTTAAAACATCACACTCTTACTTATTTGATCTGGACAAACTGAGCATCATTAGAAAGATTTAAGACTCTGCTTCGATAGTTGACCACTGTTTATAAAACTGGTTTGCAGTGACATTAATTTCTTAATTTATGACAGGAGTGCAAAATTATTAATCTGTAATGTTCGTTATTTTGAATAGAAATCATCGCTCATAAAGCAATCATTCACGTCTTCTCCGGTATATTTGTGTTCACGTTAGTGTTGTCAAAAATATCGATATTTCGATAAATATCGATACTGAAATATCTGAACGGTACCAATACTAATTTCCCGAAGTATCGATACTAGCCGAGCAGTCAGTTTCACTTCTCTCAAAACACACCGCGAGCGAGCATGTCGGAGAATAGCGCGGACACGCGAGCGTGCTGCGGGCACCCAACAGATTGTTTGACTATCAATAATCCCTCACATCACTCATTTTTTAAATTATTGTATAGGTGAAAACAGGCTCCAGGGGTAGGCTACTATTTAGCATTATATGCTCAGCATCAGGGGTGTGTGTTGTTTGGACAGACCTGCCCCCACTGCTA
The DNA here is from genome assembly GCA_029959095.1 of Rhinichthys osculus. Classification (NCBI taxonomy): domain Eukaryota; kingdom Metazoa; phylum Chordata; class Actinopteri; order Cypriniformes; family Leuciscidae; genus Rhinichthys; species Rhinichthys osculus. The sequence goes on along the minus strand of JARWKJ010000001.1, from coordinate 40,560,455 downwards.
AAAAAAAAAAAATCCTCAAGGAAACACTGTAACTCTTCCCATTTTAACTTTCCTGAAACATTAACCAAGATGGCCTAGTATTGTTGTTGATATGAGTCTGTGTTGTCTCGTTTTAATTCTTAAAGTTAACATAATCTGACTGAGGAATCTTAGACAAGTAGGCTAAATATTGTAACTGGTCAAATGTAAATTAACTGGTGCCTATTTAACTTTATTCAAAAATTATTATTTAATTCTGCAATTTTCCTTCATTAGCTATTATCATCAATTTGATTACACAGATATTAATTAAACTAAACAGCTATCTCTGAATTCAATAATGACATGCCTTTAACTGAAAATTGAATGTTTAATCTTATTATTATACATTACTGACTCTCTATCCTCCAATTTGATACTGTTAAGTGCTTTTTTGTTACAGTATATTTTAATCTTTGATAACAGTAGGTAATAAAAATACATCATGTTAGCTCTGGTTCAATTAAAAAATATAAACAAATAGAACTCAGGACATTTTTGTTCATGTAAAATATACCTCATTGTCATGTTCTAGACTTGTTATATTTAGCTTTAAATGAAAAAAATACCCCCTTAATATTGTGGCAGTTTTTTCTCCGTGGTATCGAAAATGGTATCGAATATCGATATTTTTCAAGGTATCGTATCGAAGTTAGAAATTCTAGTATCGTGACAACACTAGTTCACGTATGCAATATACAGCACCCGCCAGCGTCAGTTATGATCTCAGCTCGCTCTTATTTGCTGTACAGCTGTCAATCATGTCACGTGGTTCAACGTGACAATAAATCCTGCCTTTCTGCATGACGCACTCCTGTGTATGCTGTGTACACTTCCTCATTCTGACCTCCGTGATAACTAAGCTAAGACACATCTCTTCACCTGAAACAAGAAGCTAATAAATGCACTAATGCACGATTTCGAGTATATGTGGTTTGTGTGTGATTTCCGTGTGATTTGGGATATTTTCATATGAATAAAGAATGTTTACAGTATTGCTAAGCAAGATGTATCCATTAGCTGCATATAAAATGCTAAATATAACATTTCAACAAAAAAAAGTCTTGACTTAAAACCATTTTAAACCGCGACAGGAATATGATACAAATACTCAATGGTCGTTTAAAGTGAGCTTTTAGTAAAAGTGTAATATTAATCTTTTAAATTGTGTCATGTAGCTTGATGCTACTTGCTCTAATCCACCTGCTGCAGGAGCTTTTCTATTCCATAATCTTATTTGTAAATATATATATAAATTTTTTTTCTTTTTTTTTTCTTTTCTATCAAGATTTAAGATAATAGGTGGATCTTGATACTATGTACTAAACCACCTGGATCCTAGAACTGCTGTTCTGAAACCGCAGCCGCCGCTATATCATTCAGTTCGGTTGGTGGCGCTGTCACAAAAAACTAGGGTCCTGGAGCTGGGGTCCTGGAACTGGGGTCCTGGAACTGGGGTCCTGGAGCTGGGGTCCTGGAACTGGGGTCCTGGAACTGGGGTCCTGGAACTGGGGTCCTGGAACTGGGGTCCTGGAGCTGGGGTCCTGGAACTGGGGTCCTGGAACTGGGGTCCTAGAACTGGGGTCCTGGAACTGGGGTCCTGGAACTGAGGTCCTGGAACTGGGGTCCTGGAACTGAGGTCCTGGAACTGGGGTCCTGGAACTGGGGTCCTGGAACTGGGGTCCTGGAACTGTAGTTGGGCGGCAGTGGCTCAGTGGTTCATGTGGGTTGTCTACAAACCGGAAGGTTGGTGGTT